>APFE031712327.1:184468-360527 GCA_000404065.3 Pinus taeda
ACGAGCCGAACAAGACAAGCGCTCGATCTTTTTGTGTAATAATCCCTCAAGTCCAAAAAGATTAAAATCTAGAGGAGGGATAGCACTTCTGATGACTTTAACGAGCCAGAGAGGCCAATCGCTGGGCAATATTTTCATATTTTACGAGTCAGTTGAAAAGAGCTTAAAGAAGACTCGTTTTCGAGGAACAAGTGATGGTTTCAGGCAGTAGCTGATTCCAGGTAAGATTTGGAATTTTCCAATCACGGCAGTGTCACAAGGATGGCTAATAGAATCACTCTTCGCAAATGTTCCTTGAAGGGGCAAACAATCATATGGGGGTGAATGATCGGCTAAAAACAGAGTGGAGGTGATGATGAGAACACGACAAAGGCTCAAAAGCTGGTGATAAGGCATTCACGATGGTTATTTACCGGTTCATTTTTTAATTAGCTTGAACGCTCAGGGAAACATTTGCTTATTTTTAACGAGCTTGAACTATGCGCTAAAACTACTCATGGTGGGTTTATTTTTTAATGAGCTTGAACCCTGCGGTAACACTGCTCGTGATAAGTTTGCATGCCCCCAGCATAATAATGCAAATCGAGGTGCATGCCCCCCAAGCTTCATTGCATTCAACTTGGTGGTTGGAATGAAGGTTTACCTTCAAGATCTTTGAAAGACTCGATTTGGAAAGGAGTTGTTTCATTTTTTAATGAGGTTCACACAGTGAAAGAACTATCCTCATGGCGACCTTTGATTACAACTCATAAGGGGTTATGAAGGAAAGATCTGGTTCCAATGCCCCGAGTACATAATGTACAACATCACTGAATTGATCATCAGATGATGTAGCTATGGTAGGGCTTGGAGGCATTGCCTCGCGATGATCCACACTATCAAAATGTTCTGAGTTCTTCTTCATTTTCGTTGAGGTAGAAGATCTCATGGGACAAGTTTCCACTGTGGCCACTTCTTCCAGCTTACTCGAAGGCGGAAGGGAAAAAGTCCCCATTAAGGAAGGGTCTTTTAGGAGACTTACTCTGATATTTTGAAGCGACTGAGAGCTTCCGTGGATCATCAGAATTCTTCCTGTAACTTGTGAACTGTTGGGGAGAAATGCTTGTTGGTTGACGATTGTGATTCCTCCTTGGAAGGGAAATGCAATGTTTCTGAAGTATGTCGACACAACGACAGCCATAGCATATATCCAGGGCCTTCCCAGTAGGATGTTGTAATCGAGGTTTCCGTTGATAACTTCAACATCAATTTGTATTGTTTTTCCCCCCAGTTCGACTTGCAAGTTACTTAAAATCCCATATGGAGTGTATCTTCGCCCATCAAATTCTTTTAACGTTGTTGACGATCGCGACAAGGGTGGCGAGCCTAAATTTTTCGAGCAACTCATTGATATAATACATGTAGATTCCCCCTCATCAATAATTGTTCGATGAACAGTTTTGTTGAGGGAATTCACTTGAATAAAGAAAGTTAGTTGAGCTGGTAATTGAGGATCATATCCTTTGTGATCAAAGGCCACAAGATTGGAATCCACTGGGTCAATCCCACCTATCGCTGATAATAAAGTCTGCTTTTGGGAGGGGCAATTTTACAGTACCTCAAGTGTCAACATAGCGGATGGCGATTGGGCTAGATCCTCCACTATATTATAATGTTGTGCTACTCTAGCATGAGGATTAAATGTCGATTTGTGTACTACTCCCTTTGGCGGCTTTATCGTTAGCTCAGGAATGATGGGTGGCATAACTTCGGTTGAAGTTGTTGTCGAACTACTAGGTTGATCTGTAGCCCTGTTGTTCGACATCTGTGGATTTCCATAATCTTTATTCCTTGTCGATATCAAATCATCATTTTGTTGTTTTGAAATGGAAAATAAGCACTCAGGACGGGGAAGCATTATCACTAGCAACCAGATTCTTTCCTGGGTTCGGAAACAGATCTGTCAATACCGCTGAGGTTTTTGAATTCTTGAATAATTTTCTAAGCTCAGCTTTATATAGACAATCTCTTGTCCGATGATCCTCATCGCATATCTAACACCCTGAAGGAGGTTTCCTTTGCCCAGAAGGGTTTGCAGAAGATTTTTTAGGAGATGACTCCTCTTGTTTCTTCTTTGTCCCTTTATTTTTCTTCTTGCCTCTTGGTTGCTTTGGTTCTTTCCCTTTGTCAGTCGACATGGCATTAACCTCCGAGGCAAGAAGTTTGTCATTTGCATTTTGACTAGAAACCGTACGAGCTTTCTTTGACGTAGCCTTTATGGTTTTCGTGCTAGTCGTACCTATCATGCCATTGCCAGCATGAGAGTCTTTGTTTGATTTAGGAGGGGGAGGAACAGAAATATCCATTCTAGGAGAATCAGGGATTTTATCGCAGAGCGTGCGAGATTGGGCATAGATCAAGTCTATATATTGTGCACGAGAAATAACTTGCTCTTCAGTGATGACTCCTCCCTTTGCTGCATCTTCTATAATAACAGGTAACAAAGACTTAATAAACCATTCAACCAATAGCTCATTAGGAACATACGTTTTTACCATCCTATGATGACATCACCATTCATGAATATGATCGGATATGTGAGTGGCCGTCGTTTGTTTGAAATTGGTAAGTAGTTCACTTCCTGTTTCGTACCTTATAGGTAACTGAAAATGGGTTAAAAATGTTGTGGCTAGGGTACTGAAGTTATCAAATGAAGCTCTAGGCAATTCAATATACCACTTTGCTGCCGAACCAATTAACGTTCACTGAAAAAGGTAAAGCCTGATTGAATCATCGTTGAGAGTGTTTGATGAACACCATAGATGAAAGGTCATCACATGATTCAACATGTCTTCACCTGGATTTCCATTAAATTTAGGAATATCTGATGGACGTTTATGCGGAATCATCGACCACCAAGGGGCATAAGAAATTGGATCATTCGTCAACCAGTTTAGATCTGGTAATTCTAGAGTTGCTACAAAGGGCAACTGTTGATTCAGGTTAGGCGAAGCATACCCAGGATAAGATGGAATCACCTGAGAAGTGGGTCTTTACATACCAACATAATGCATTTGATGCTGGTAACTTTGATAAGGTTGATTGGCATAACCATTATAGTATGGTTGTTGATAACCTCTTTGGAAATGCGGTTGCCCATTACTTACAAATACTTGTTGCTCAGGTCCCTGATATGATTGCTGGAATTGCGGTTGTTGATTTTGAACCAGCCATTGTTGTTGGACCAATTGCTGTTGTCCAATACTGGATGATTGACCAAAATGAGGAGTCATAGTACCTGTTTGAGCCTGAGTCACTCCAGAGAAGGAGGCACTAACCTGAGGTTGTGATTGAATCATTTAGACAAGAGGCTATTGTATTGCAACCTGAGAAACTTGGGGTTAACATACAACAAGTAGCGCTTGTACTTGCGATGCAGTGACCATAGCAGGTATAGTGGGAATATTTGACACAGGGTGGACTGGTTGCATTAAATATACAACCCTTGGTTGCTAAGGCAGTATTGGTACCCAACCGCTGGATGTAATTCCAGTTTGACCTGAACTTTGTTGTAAACTCCCATATGGTTGTTCTCTAGGATGGAACAATGAAAAGGCATATTGCCCCCCATATGGTGGCAATCTAGTACTTAAAGGGTAGATTGGCCTTTGAAGACACATTGGATCAATTTGTTGAGTTTCAACATTAAAAATACTAGATGAGAATCCGGATGAAGAAATAGGAACTGACCATGTCGTCGAAATAGTCCCTGATTAGACTCTAGCTTGTTGTTGATAACTTGCCGGGACAGATGGTACACCAGCGAACATTGTTGGAGTAGTAGTAGGAGGTTCTGCTGCTGCTACATCATATGACACAATCTTGGATGTCGACGATTGTTCAGACATAGTTAGTCTATCCAAAAGATATCCTAACAATTCTACAGGAACTTGCGATGAAGGGAGACTAAATTCGAAGACCAACGAGGGAAGAGTGATGTTATTCCAATTAAAATAAATTTTAGACGCTTTGACACAACTTGTTTTTTCAATTTTAAAGAGTCGAGAAAAAACAAAAGTTGACTCTAGTCGCCTTTGATTTTTATTGAGCCTGAAGTGACAAGTGCTCAGAGGACCTTTTCATTTAAGGAGTCTAAAAAGGAGCAAAATGGACTTCTCTGGAGATCTAGGTAGAGGGGATTACCAAACCAATTGCAAAACTACAGAATACTTTTTACGGTACGACAGTCAATCTTCCCGAATGCTGTGTTCAGTGCATTGCGATCGATAGGGCGGCAGACACAGCTTCCTAGGGATAAAGGATGTAACCTATTGTGGTCTCCTAATATATACTCGACGGTACATGGGAGCACAAGTCCGTACTAGCACTTTCCATCTCAGAGTGGAGGAATCACCCAACCAACACTAAAAACAACAGTTACCAGGTTTTACGACGTCGGAATATGTCTCTAGCCTAGACCTCTAGATGTTGTGTGTTAGGTTCCAAAGCATTGTTAGATTCATTAAATTTATTTTAAGTTGATCTTGCTCAAAAATTTGCATTTCAGGTTCACCGCGTGATGTGTATACAATTCCTAAAATGCAGTCTAAGATGATAAACAAATGTTTAATCTTCTTTTGGCAATGAAAATCCTAGCTACTAACGAAAGAAAGTTAAGAATCTTTCTGCAAAGAGCACAGAGCACACGCTAAATGCACTGTCCTAAATAAAACCAAGTAGTCAAAATGCAAATGCACATGCATGTATTTGTTTTTTAGCCTTCTTAGTGTATGAATGATGATAAGAAAGCTATGTGCAAATCTGAATTATTTTCAAAGTGACAGTACTCAACAAATTTCTTTTTAAAATGAAGTGAAGGTAGGAGAGACACTTTGCGATTTCGAAATGAAAATTTGTTTTCGACACTTTAAAAACTATTAATTTAAATCATATGCAATAGTAACCGTATAATCGACTATCAAGAACAATAGGATTGTCTTCTAAAACTGAAAACGACAGCTACAACACTTTCAGATCAAGAAACGACAGTTCAACTATGCTACTTTTTGCAAAAGAGAACTGAAAATGACGCACAATACATAAAAGAACTTACAGTTCTTTGCACTAAGGAGGCGGAATAATGCAAGAAAAGGGGGTTTTCACAGATATACACTGACTACAAACAACAAAACTCCTAAATAGGACTGAAAACAGTGAGAAAAATCCACATTCTGAAGGTAAAGTTAACCTTCCCTGACCATTGCACCTGTCACACTATGAATTCAGTATGTAGCGCACCTACTGCACTCGGGAAGTGTGATGCATACAGTCTGCCTTGAAGGCAGGGTGTGATGGTACCAGTACGAGACTTTAAACAAGTTTGCACTCACATTTTGCAATTCAGTTCAAGGATTTAGGCAGAGTAAGTAATGTTCAGTATATGTAAAACACGGGGGTGATCTAAAGAGGTTAATAGAGCCACCACTTAGGGCAATTAGATTGTTTGCAGATCGATTGTTTAATTCATAAACAAAACCTGGAGATAGACTGAAGTAGCATTGATCTACTTTTCATTTGTATAACAAATTCAGTTCGAAGGCTAGCTGGCTTGGCTTCAGGCTCTGTCTGTAAGTTTATAAAAGAAACAAAGATAGATAGGTTAACAAACAATCTAGTCGCTCCCCAGCAGAGTCGCCATTTTGTTACCGGGAATAGTGTCCACTCGGATGCTGTTATTCCCACTAAGATTGGTGGCTATCTTAGAAACAAACAAGTAAAGTCTACTTTCGCTTTCCTTTATGAAAATAGATAGGAGTAGAACAAAGGAGACCAACCTTAGTCTTGCGCTTGATTTCCTCTCTTTCCTGATAGAGCCTTGTCGCTTCTGCTTTGTCTGCCCAACTTCAAAGAGCACCTGTGGAATCACAACACATAATACTATCGAAGAACAAAGATCTACATTCATAAACAATACAGGACCAGATATGTATTGACCACACAAATGCATATATCATCAAACATACAAGAATGTGGAGGAAAACTTGAATAGCTTTATTAATATCAAGAGTAGCAAAGAGGATTACAACCAATTGTTCTGACCCAGAGTCATCCTCTCAGCATGAAAGCCCTTCTTCACCTCAAGAAAAGCTTAGATCACCCAACACTATGAATGTACACCAGAAAACCAACAACACTTCTCTATAAGATACAAAATTCTAGCCTTTGGATCTCTGTGATGAGGGATCCATATATAAATGATTACAGGGAGGTGAGTCATCTTCTAGGATCTTGATTAGTGTCCTCTCTCTGATAGTTCTTTCTTCCACTTGGAGAATGATGATCTCTTACTCATCCCTAGTTGAAAACAGAGAGGCAAGTGTCAGAGGGGAACCTTCTGGAAGATTCCATGATCTTCCACCTTGCATTTTGTCCCTGCCATTTGTCCATTCCCGACCATTGCACCCTACAGAGGAGAAATTCAGTATGCATCGCACCTTGTACACTGGGAAAGTGATATGCATCGCACCCTTTGCACTGGGCTTTCAGTATGGTCCAGTTTTGACCATTTATGAGCAGTTTTCAGTGGAGAACTTCTGGGAGATTATGTAATCAGCTAACCTTGTTCCTTTAGGCAGTGAAGCAACACTTTTAGGGACTTAGGAGCCCTTAGTTTATGGACATTTATGATTGGGGTTGAAGTGCCCAAAAATGTCTATAACACAACTGCATTAAGTAAGTCATTCATGTGAGACCATTTCCATGAGAGGTAGTCGTAACTGACTAATTTCTCATGACTTTTGAATAGTCCACTTAGCACTCATTCCATCGGGTGATGCACATAGGGGTGAAGAAGTGGGATTGAAACTAGTGAAATGAATCACATAGCATCAGTCATCACTTCTAGGGCTTGCACCCGGTAACCAGGAGTTCCCGGGAAGGTCACCCATCCCAGGTTGCCTCTAGCTCAAGCGCGCTTAATTGTGGAGTTTTCCCCACAATCAAGCCCACTTAGCTTGCTACTCCATTTGCAAAACCTTAGCAAGTATTGTGCCTCATGAACCATTCAAGTAGAGTTCCCTTCATTCTTTTGATTAAGTATTAAGGGGTTTTCATAGTGCATTATATTAGATATCAGTTTTTGGGATTCAACTACGTTAATTAAGTCATTCATGTATGACCATTTCCATGAGAAGTACTCATAACTCACTAATTTCTCATGATTTATGAATAGTCCACTTAGCACTCATTGCATCAGGTGATGCACACAGGGGTGAAGAAGTGGGATTCAAACTAGTGAAATGAATCACATAGAGTCAATCATCACTTCCAGGCCTTGCAAGTAAAAATATGGCTACTAGAATAATGGTCATTAACAATTATAGAGAACATCATGCTCCCTCTCCTAACCTCACTCAACCAACAAGCTTAACACCTCGAAAAATGGATGAGAGAAGAGAACAATGATTATGTTTCAATTATGACAACAAGTACAGTAATGGGAATAAATGCAATAGGAGGAAATTATTCTACATGGACCATGAAGAGGAAGAAAATCAAGGATTTGAATAGTCATAAGATTTAGAGCTAGAAGAGGCTGCTCCAATAGTTTCTTGTCATGCATTGGCTAGCATTAGTACTCCACAAAATCCTAAATATAGAAGGATATATCAAAAGTTTGCAATGTTGATTAGTTATTGTAGCACACATAACTTGATCAACTACAAATGGGAAAAGCTTCTCAATCGCTTTGTATTTTCAACACCATAATTTCAAGTAATGATTACATATGGAGGTATCATATGTCAGTCAATTCTATTGTTTGATAATTATGTTACATTTAAATTATCAATATGATTTTGTAAACTTATGAAGTATAAGGCATAATATATGATGACCTAGTTTCTCACTTACCTACTGCAAATCACTTTGCAAAATATCTATCACTAAGCAAAGAAATAGAGTTTAATGATGGATAACAGATGCAATTTCAAAAAATTAATGCATTACTAGTTTTAAATGATTTTAAATCATCATCCTGTAAAGGTTTCTTATCGTAAGATAATTAGATAACCATTCTAATCAGTAATTCAATTATTCATAGGTTCTGCAATCAAGTCAAATAATTCTTTAATTGATTTAATAATTCATGCAAATAGCCTTTATTGTGCATGCACATGCAAATTGTAAACAACATGAAATTAAAGGAATTAAACTAACACACATTCACTTATATGAAATTAAAATTAATTCATAACGAAGAATAGGAAACACATTCCTTACACAAGGGGCCCTCTTGGCTCGGTAAAGCATTACTGGAAAAATTATATAAACTTTAGACTATTAAAAACTCTATAATATGAAACAGTTCATAAAAATGCACTCACATAGGTGTATCAACTCCTGAATAATAAAGATTATATTAATAATAATAAAGAGTAATGTTTTAGAATTAGAGACTGTCTTTTCTCGTCTGTTAGCATCTTATATCTAGGAATCTGAGTCTTTTTAGTCTTGCAATGTATCTAAGGTCAAAATTGTAAATATTAGTCATGAATCAACTGATTATTATTATTTAAAAGGTCTAGGTCTACATTAGGTGTTATGTAAGGCTTGTCATTTTGGTTAAGAGGTCAATGTCTAAAATTATGTTTCTCCTTACAAAGGGAAATCATGAAAGGTCTTTTGGACACTTATAAAAAGGTACAAAAATCATGTCACAAGTCTTTAGCTAGTGTGAGTGGTTTAGTCCCATCTTAAGTCAGAGTTAGTAGGCCACCTTAGTTTGGTAATATTGTCTTCATCAAAGAAATAATGAAATGATCGTGACCAAAGTTTTGGAGGCATCCTTACCTCAATTTGGATGTCATTCAAAAGAATAGCATGTGATCTTAGCAAAGGATAACAGTCAGAGGAAAGTTATTTAAATTTCCAATGCGTTGGGAATCCAGGATAAACGTTGCACATTCATGATGTTTCTCTCTAAATCATAATCAACACAATTACCCTCGCTACAAGCCATTCAGAGTGATCATTTGAACCTGCATTATTATCTCTTAGCGCTCATCTTTTACTTATCGGCATCAAAAAACTCAAGAGATCTTGTTTTTTTACCGCAAAAGGGAGGGAGGGGTGCTGCAGATCCACACGGGGTTCAATTTCTCATAGCTCGATGATCCAAATGCTCTCATAGGTGAAAATTCAGTTTTATTTTTGTCTTTCAGTCATGATAGAACTCTAAGATTGTATTTAAAATCTAGTGCAAACCATCTAGAGTTTGCAAAAAGAACAAAATTGTTGTCACTTCTTTTCTACATTTCGATGCATATTTTCTTTCTCGGTGCTGCACTTTCATCCTAACTTGCTATAAATCCAGACAATGAAACATTTTCCTTCTTTATCGTTGCCAATTTTCCTTTTCACTGTGATAGCTTCTGCATGAAAATAATTGCCTCAATTTAAAGAATCTAACAAAGTTTTTTTCCCTTAAAAAAGTTATGCTCAAAGGTGTTTAGAGGTCGAATGTTCTGGCATTGCATTTTTGATTTGTGGTTGTGACTATCCCTAGTTTTATCTTTTGACAACAACTATGAAATTATGGATCCTATAGGGTTTTCCTAAGGAAGTTTGGGGTTGTGTTTCTTGGTAAATTTGTTGAATTATGTTTTAAAGATATTTTCATAAGATTTAAAAGCCATAACGCCTCTATTATTGCTTAAGAAATTTGTTCATAAACTCAAACTATCCATTGCTGCAAAATTGAAACCATGACAACACCAGAAAACAAAAACCAAAAAGGGGAGATATTTTGAGTTTTGAACCACATGATATCACAACCATTAATCCAGATCCATCCATTAGGATGGATTTTGAACAAGCATGGTGTATCACTATCACATTAGGATCCTAATGCATTTCATTGGCAAGAAAACTTTGAATATTCCCTATTATCTATTTAGGAGTTTATGTAAAATGGTTGATAGGGTTCAAAATAAAGGAAGTCAATTTGAGGCCAGTTTGTTCCATTTCTCATTAACTAAATTGTTGGTAATGAAGGAGCTTGAGAAGAAAGAGCAGTCATGGCATGATTTCTTGGTTTCTTTATGATGGGAAGCCCAATCTTCAAACAGTCAAAGGACTAAGAAAGGCATGCCCACATTTCTAATTAAAGAAGCTTCACTTGCAACATCAAGCTCAGTCAAGAAACCTCTGACTAAAATAAATTTGGTTGGTAAGAAAAGTGCTAGGAAGCTATAATTTTTCCCTGAGCTAGAGAAGGTGACATCCCCTTAGTTAGAAAGGGTGGTAAGGGTGCCAAAAACTAGATTTGTAGCTAAGAGAGTACCTATGGTTCCTCCATCATCACCAATTCAAGTCATGGGAGAAGCCTTTTAAAACTTTGAGTTGTGGAAATGACAGTACATGCATGTGAGTTGGACATGGAGTTTTAGGTCCAGTGTATAAAGGCAAGGCCTATTTCCAACTCTATAGATCCATTAATGCACCCTTATAGTACTGTCATTCCGTGGGCATAAATGGTATTACGAGCACACTGAGACACCTAGAATATTTCTCAACAATCGCTTTCCCGTAAAACCATACCATGGATAACGACCATGTACAATACATAAAACCATACCATGCTATGCTATGTTATGCATTTGGATGCACATCTCTGATATGACGTGCATCATAAGTGTTGGATTTTCTTCATGCAGAAGAAAGATCAAACATTCACTAAATTTTGTGAATTTAAAGGACTTGTCGAGAATGACACAGGTGTGAAATTTAAATCTCTCAAAAGCGATAATAATGGAGAACATTTGTCTAATGAATTCAAGAACTTATGTGTATCAGAAGGAATTTGACTGGAGTTAATAACACCTCATAACCCATAGCAGAATGGGGTGGTTGAAAGGAAGAACAAAATTATTGTGGGAGCGATAAGGGCACTGATCAATATAAAGACCCATGATGTAATTATATTTCTGTCATGTATAAACAATTGGTATATCCCCACTTGGTTGGGAGGATGAGTCAAATTCGGTATATCCCCACTTGGTTAGGAGATTGATATATGTATGAGCCATTGGTGATAGGAAGGTCAAAGTCACTTAGTCATGTTATTTTTTTGGAAAATATTTGCAGACTTTGCATATGCTCAGAGGGAGCATAGATGATATAGTGCATCTAAACATGTACAAAGGGGGAGTTTTCAGCATGCGCTTAGGGGGAGCATGATCAATGTTTATATTCAGTTGTTCAGATATGAAAGTCTTCTTTTTGGTTCGCTCTTTGCCCTTGATGTCAAAGGGGGAGAGTGTCTTGGTGTTAGTTTACTTTTGAATATTTTGATTACATGTATTAGTCTTGTAGATTGATTGCAAGAATTGATCAATTATGTTCAACTACATGCATTTATGCATATTCGTAGTTGGTTAGGCATTGCTTATGCATATTGTTGATTGCATGTAGTAATGTGTACAATGGAGTAATGGTTGTTGTTATGCATGACGTCATATAGAATATTGTTGATATGGCCTTGCATTAAAGTTTCACATAAATAGAGGTTATATGTATATATGGAAGTTGCACATATACCTAGAAGATATGTGGATATAGAAAAGTTTCGCATATATAGAAGATATGCGCATATATTTCGTATATGCACAATTTTTGTATATGGAAGTTGTGCATATATGGTAGATGCATATATATAAAATACGTGCATATACGGAATATATGAACATATAATAAATTTACGCTTACACGGAATATATGCGCATAAATAGAAGTTGCACATATATAGTAGATGCACATATACAAAAGATGAACATTACGAAAAATATGCACATATATTGCGTATATGCACAATTTCCATATATGCGCATTTTATGTATATGAAAGTTGCGTATATACGGTAGATGCACATACATAAAAGACGTGCATATATGGAAGATATACACATATAAGAAAGCTATGTATATACAGAAGATATGCACATATCTTTTGTATGTGACAATTTCTGTATATGTGCGATCTCTCTATATGAATTTGCGGATATATGAAATTTATGTATATACGGAAAATATGCACATATCTTCCATATATGCAAAATTTCCGTATATGTGCAATTTCTGTTTATGGAATTTGTGCATATACGATGCAGATACATAAACGATGTGCATATATGGAAGATATGCACATATAAGAAAGTTAGGGATATACCGAAGATATGTGCATATCTTTTGTATATGTACAATTTCCGTATATGTACAATTTCTGTATATGGAAGCTGCGCTTATACGAAAATTGTGCATATATTTTCCGTAAATACATAACTTTCTTATATGTGCACATTTCCGTATACATGCAATTTTTGTATATGAAAGTTGTGCATATACAAAAGATGCACATATACAAAAGTTATATATACTAAAGTTTCACATACATGGAGGTTATGTGTATATACAAAAGTTGCACAGATACTTGGAAGATATGTGTATATAGAAAAATTTCACATATACAAAAGATATGCGCATATCTTCCGTATATGCACAATTTCCGTATATGAAAAATTTCCATATATGGAAGTTGCACATGAACGGTAGATGCACATACATAAAAGATGTACATATATGAAAAATAGGCATATATAAGAAAGTTACGTATATACGAAAGATATGCACATCTCTTTCGTATATGCACAATTTTTGTATATGGAAGTTGCGCATATACAGTAGATGCATATATATAAAAGACGTGCATATATAGAAGATATGCACACATAGAAAAGATGAACATATACGGAAGATATACGCATATATTGCATATATGCACAATTTTCATATATGTGCAATTTTTGTATATGGAATTTGCATATATACGAAATTTATGTATATACAGAGATATGCGCATATCTTCTGTATATGCATAATTTCCATATGTGCATAATTTTTTTATATGGAATTTATGCATATATGATGCAGATACATAAACGACGTGCATATACAGAATATATTCACATATAAGAAAGTTACGGATATAACGAAGATATGCGCATATTTTCTGTATATATACAATTTCCTTATATGCGCAATTTCTGTATATGGAATTTGCGCATATATGATGCAGATAGATAAAAGATGTGTATATATAGAAGATATGCACATATAAGAAAGTGTTATATATATAGAAGATATGCGCATATCTTCTGTATATGTACAGTTTCCATATATGCACAAAAATGTAGCCTTTATGTAGGCGCAACCTCTGTATATACGGAAGTTTCACATGTACAGTAGATGCACATACAAAAAAGATATACATATATGAAAGATAGGCATATATAAGAAAGTTACGCATATACGGAGGATATGCACATATCTTCTATATATACACAATTTTTGTATATACGCAATTTCTGTATATGGAAGTTGCACAGATATGGTAAGTGCACATATATAAAAGACATGCATATATGGAAGATATGCAGATATAAAAAATGTACGCATATACGGAAGATATGCACATATATTGCATATATGCACAATTTTTGTATATGGAATTTTCACACATACGAAATTTATGTATATACGGAAGATATACGCATATCTTCCATATATGCACAATTTTTTTATATGGAATTTGCGCATATACGATGCAAATACATAAACGACATGAATATACAAAAGATATTCACATATAAGAAAGTTACGAATATACCAAAGATATGCGCATATCTTCCGTATATGTACAATTTCCGTATATGCGCAATTTATGTACATGGAATTTGCGCATATACGATGGAGATGCATAAAATAAGTGTATATACAGAAGATATGCACCTATAAGAAAGTGACAGATATATAGAGGATATGTGCATATCTTCCGTATATGCACAGTTTCTATATATGCACAAAAATGCAGCCTCTATATAGGCGCAACCTCTGTATATATGGAAGTTACACATGTACGGTAGATGCACATACATAAAAGATGTACATATATGAAAGATAGGCATATATAAGAAGGTTACACATATACAAAAGATATGCACATATCTTCCGTATATGCACAATTTTCGTATATGCGCAATTTTTGTATATGGAAGTTGCGCATATACGGTAAATGCACATATATAAAAAACATGCATATATGAAAGATATGCACATATAAGAAATTTACGCATATACAGAAGATATGCGCATATATTGCATATATGCACAATTTCCGTAGATGCACAATTTCTCTATATGGAATTTGCACATATACAAAATTTACGTATATACGGAAAATATGCGCATATCTTCTGTATATGCATAATTTCCATATATGCTCAATTTTCGTATATGGAATTTGCGCATATACGATGCAGATACATAAATGACGCGCATATGCGAAATATATTCACATATAAAAAAGTTACGAATATACCGAAGATATGCGCATATCTTCCATATATGCACAATTTCTGTATATGCGGAATTTCTGTATATAGAATTTGCACATATATGATGCAGATACATAAATGATGTGTATATATGGAAGATATGCACATATAAGAAAGTGACAGATATATAGAAGATATGCTCATATCTTCCGTATATGCAGAGTTTCCATATATGCACAAAAATGCAGCCTCTATATAGGTACAACCTTTGTATATATGGAAGTTGCACATGTACGATAGATGCACATACATAAAAAATGTACATATATGAAAAATAAACATATATAAGAAAGTTACACATATACGGAAGATATGCACATATCTTTCGTATATGCACAATTTTCCTATATGCTCAATTTTTTAATATGGTTGTTGTGCATATATGGTAGATGCACATATAGAAAAGATATGCATATACGGAAGATATACACATATAAGAAATTTACCCATATACGGAAGGTATGCACATATATGGAAGTTGCACATATACAAAAGATACACATATACGGAAGATATGCTCATATATTGTATGCACAATTTCTGTATATGGAATTTGCATATATACGAAATTTATGTATATACGGAAGATATGTGCATATTTTCCGTATATGCACAATTTCCATATATACACAATTTTTGTATATGAAATTTGCGCATGTCTTCCGTATATGCACAGTTTCCATATATGCACAAAAATAAAGCCTCTATATAGGTGCAACCTCTGTATATATAGAAGTTTCACATATACTGTAGATGCACATACATAAAAGATGTACATATATGAAAGATAAGCATATATAAGAAAGTTACGCATATACATAAGATATGCACATATCTTTCGTATATGCATAATTTCCGTATATGTGCAATTTTTGTATATCGAACTTGCACATATACGGTAAATACACATATATAAAATACTTGCATATACAAATGATATGCACATATAAGAAATTTACACATATATCGAAGATATGCACATATATTGCGTATATGCACAATTTCCGTATATGGACAATTTCTGTATATGGAATTTGTACATATACGAAATTTATGTATATACGTAAGATATGCGCATATCTTCCATATATGCACATTTTTGTATATGGAATTTGCACATATACGATGCAGATACATAAATGACGTGCATATATGGAAGATATTCACATATAAGAAAGTTACAGATATACCGAAGATATGCGCATATCTTCTGTATATGCACAATTTCCGTACATGCGCAATTTTTGTATATTGAATTTCTGTATATACGATGCAGATACATAAAAGATGTGTATATACGGAAGATATGCATATATAAGAAAGTGACAAATATATAGAAGATATGCGCATATCTTCCCTATATGCACAGTTTCCATATATGCACAAAAATGCAACCTCTATATAGGCGCAAACTCTGTATATATGGAAGTTGCATAGGTACTATAGATACACATACATAGAAGATGTACATATATGAAAGATAGGAATATATAAGAAAGTCGTATATGCACATATCTTCCGTATATGCACAACTTCCGTATATGTGCAATTTTGTATATGGAAGTTGCGCATATACGGTAGATGCACATATATAAAAGACATGTCTATACGGAATATATGCACATATAAGAAATTTACGCATATATGGAAGATATGCGCATATATTGCGTATATGCACAATTTCCGTATATGCGCAATTTCTATATATGGAATTTGCACATATACGAAATTTATGTATATACAGAAGATATGTGCATATCTTCCGTATATGCACAATTTCCATATATGCACAATTTTTGTATATGGAATTTGTGCATATACGATGCAGATACATAAACGATGTGCATAAATGGAAGATTGAAAAAACCTCTATAGAATTCAATGGAAATTGAGGAGTTTTCGTAGACTATACTGAAAGAAAAGTTGAAGTCTCGCATAGGTGGTACGACCATCTCATTGACTGCAGGGAGCACAGTCTCAGTGCTCCAAGCAATTGAAAGAGAGCACGGGACTATAAAAGAGACTGTCTAGGAGCTACGCGAAGAGGGAGGTGCATGCATAATCAGCATGTCGCAAGGGTCGCGACCGCGCACGGGGGGCTGCACTGCTACGCGGGTAGGCTAGGAAGTGACAAAAAGATGAGAAGCAGAAACGAATAGTCAGGAAGCAGATTGACTTTAAAGCCACAGATTGGTTTATATATCTGAATCGTATATGCACAAATTCCATATACAAAAATTGTGCATATATGGAAATTGTGCATATACGGAAGATATACGCATATCTTCTGTATATACATAAATTTCATATATGTGCAAATTTCATATACAGAAATTGCGCATATACAGAAATTGTGCATATACAGAAAGGGTTGGATGAGTTCGTGCAAAAAAAGGCATGGATGAATAATTGGATTTATATTCTAAAAAACAAAGAAATGTGGACCACATTCTTGAGTTAGTGCAACATTCTATTATACACAAAGTTGTTATGGAATTTGATATTATGCATTGTTTTACATGAAATATGATATATTATCATTTTCAATAAATTTTCATAACTATATGAACTTTATATTGTTACATTCAAGGGACCCACATCTCACAACTTTCCAACTTGTCGACTTCTATTATTTGATGAGCACATTGTTGAAAAAAACTCTAGCATTTGGAACAGTGCTCCAACAATTAGCATCCAAATTTCCTCCCTCAGGGTTCTTCCCCTTGTTGTACAACTAATGAGGATGTATCACCGCCCACAACCACCAATTTTTTTCCTTCATAAATTCTTCTGTGCCTATAATTGCTTCATCAAAACCTTCCTAATGGACACCCTTACACTTTATTCATCCACCCTTCTCATTGTTTCAATCATCAACCCTTAACATTCCAATTTTCCCCCTAGGGTGATTCCCGCTATCGTACAATTGATGGGGTTGTATCACCACCCACATCCACTACCTTTTTCCTATTTCACTTCCACCATGCCTTTATCTATCACCCCTGAACCATGCCTATATCCATCACCAAGTGCTCCACCATCTACCTAGGAAGGCACTCTTTTGCGTTCTCCATTGCCTTAGATCTTCATAGTGAGAATGAGTAGTTGATCAAGATATTATCATGAATTAATGAAATTGATTCTATGCATTTTAGTTTCTACAACTAATTGATTATTGTAAATTTTGCAGCAACATCAATTTGGAAATGAAATTGGGAGTCCTAAGAGTTGTGAGGTGACTTATAGATGCATTTTCAAGATCAATGATGATGCCATTATGTCATTTATGGGTACGATATTCCATTATCTATGTCGGGAATGAAGTTCCATTTTGTAAAAAGTAAAAATGTATAGCTCGACCAATTTTGAATACAAATATATTAATTTGGACTTGTGTATATGACAAAGTCTTCAATGAATTTTAAATTCATGATGTGGATTTGATTTTATATTCTATCAATGTTAAATTAATTTTGATTAATGTAGTTGTAATAGAATTATTTATTTTTATTTACAAATTTTCACGATTTCAAGTTAAGTTACTTTTATATTTATATCTCACTCGATGTTGCATGCATGGATGAACATATCATTACCATGGAGCTTTGCTTAGTTATAATAATAGATATATCATCTACAGGAAAAGAGCATATATATATATATATAGGTCTCCAATAATAGGTCCATGATAAGGAGATACTAGCAATCTAAGCCATTCAAAAAATAGATCCGTGTTAAGAAGTATTCTTCATAGGTCCATGAAAAACATATGAAAATCAATGCTTCTTGATTAAAATTGTACATATCAAATTCGAAATGTAAGAAATTTAAAAAATGTGACACAATTCAACCCCAAAAAACAACTCAAGTAATATCAAACTCATAGAAAACAACCTAAGCGATATCAAACTAAAAAAATTGTTAATGCTATACACTCACCCATATCCATGTTATTTACCACACAAATAATTTTTTTGTGATAAACATTATCCATATTCAAGGATCCAAGCACATATCCATCTTAACATATATTTATCTATCTTGATTCATAATATCACTATCTTTCTCGATGCTTAACCTTCATTGAGTTCATGCTAAATGGGTATCAAAATCTTTGAAGGTGATATTCTCAATGTTTCTCTATCTTTATTCTTGACCTTGAATCATTTACATAGGCACAACTATCTTACATGTAACTATGCCTCTTCTTAATGAGGCCAAGCTAATTATATTACATGTAACTATGCTTCTTCTTATTTATTTATAAATGAATGATTTATAGCCCACTTGATACACCAACAGGGATATTTTATAGAATTTTATTTATGAACTATGTTTATGTACGTTGTACAACTACTTGTATAGTTGCAAGACATATAATATACCAATAAATGACCCACTTTTCTCTAGTGTAAAGGCATATATTATGGAAACCAATGGCCCAATATTCTCTAATGTGACCTACACATAAATACTAGTTAGAAACACAATGGAAACAAGTAACACAGTTTGTAGAAATTTCTTATAGATTCAAACTGCTAATTGTAATTTACTAAAACAATAGACTTGAATCTACTCTACTTATCAGTGGAAACAATTAAATGATCACGAAATCATGAACCATACAAAAGAAAGAATTCAATTAACACATTACACAACTATTTCCTAGGGAAAGCCATAGCTAAAATCCCATGCTATTTGTATATTGCATTAGTAAAAAAATATGAGAAGATCAATGCTTTTCTCAAGCCTGAGCAACCTCTGCACTATCTCTATCTGTCTCATATCTTCCTAGACAAGCCTAGAAAAATACTTAACAAATTTTTTGCTTTCCCAAGTCCCTATTTCCTTGCATTGTTTCCTTCAGAATTAGCCCCCTGTTAATTAGGGAAATTACTCAAAGGAATTTTGCAACCCATCATAGGCCTTCCTCTGACTACATGCACCACTTGCATAATTTAGATGATTATACAACTAATAATACATTGTCCCTGAACTCCAATATCAATTGCGTAACTATTATATCTAACATGCATGAGTT
Organism: Pinus taeda; assembly: GCA_000404065.3. Taxonomy (NCBI): domain Eukaryota; kingdom Viridiplantae; phylum Streptophyta; class Pinopsida; order Pinales; family Pinaceae; genus Pinus; species Pinus taeda. The sequence continues at coordinate 203,938 of APFE031712327.1, forward strand.
ATTTATGAGTGAATCATCTATTAACTGGTTGATCAATGTAGACATCACCACACTTCTAGACCTCCCACTAGTTCCTCCAACAGTCAGAACTATTTCAATTGACTTTAACTTAGTTAAACTAAATTAATTAATTACAACTTAAAATAAACTCAACCAGGGCTCCTATAATGTAGGAGACACTCCACATGACTCAAGTTAGACCCTCAACTCAAATCAACTTAGCCAACTAAGTCAAATTAACTTAGTTAACTTGAACAAGTTGTCTTGTGATGTGGAATTACAATTTTATTCCTAATTTAATTCAAGGAAAAAATTAAATTAGGATCTTCTTGTTGCCTTTTCAACACTCACTCTCAAAAAGAAAGGGATTATATACTACTCCGATCCTGCCTCTATGAAACTTAAATTTGCATTTTTACAATGCCTTTGTAAAAATATTTGCATCCTGTTCTCTGTGGGAATGTACTCCAACAACATGATTCTCCTTTGCACATAATCTCATAGATGGTGATATTGGATGTTGATATCCTTGGACTGATCATGAAAAAATCGATTCCCATAGAGTTTGATAGAACTCTGATTGTCAAAGTCAATCACTATAGGATCCATCTACTCAACAAATAACCCAACAAGGATATTCCTCATTGCGGTAGCCTCACAGGTTGCTTGACTAGCAATGATGTGCTATGCTTCTGCCAAACTGAGTGCAACTGATCTTTTCTTCCTATTGTACCAACAAACTGTTGCTGACATAATAGTGAAGGTTTCCCCTGATGTGTTCATCATGTCTCATGGACTCCCTCTCCAATCTACATCTATGAAGTCTTGAAGCTTCACTCCCTTTGTCTGTCCATATCAAAGACCAAACGGAGTGGTGCCTCTTAGGTATCTCAACACATGTTTATCTACCTTTCGATATATTTTAGTTGTCTTAACCATTGCTTGACTAAGTTGGTTAATTAAAAAACATATATATGGTCGTTTGTTCACAAATACATAAGTGAACCCACAAGATGTCTGTAAATAGCATCCTCCACTACATCATCTGAATTAGCATCTTCCTTCCTCCAATTTCTTTCTGGAGGAGTCTCCATGGGTTTTCTTTTCTCCATGTGGAACTTCTTTCGTATCTCATTGGCATACTTTCCTCGAGAGACAAAAATTTCCTCATCTCCTTTCCATACTTCCATACCAAGGAAATAATGCATGAGATCTAGGTCCTTCATCTCAAATTCTCTTGCAAGATCCTCTTTGTGAGATTTTTCTGGCTTCTCATCACTTGCTAGAATTAAATCATCGACATATAATACTATAATCAACAATTTACCTTCAACCATAATATGTTAAAGGTTTTCATCTTCTTTACTTTTGGTGAAGCCCAACCTGGTGAAATAATTGTTGATCCTGGTGTACCAAGCATGAGGTGCTCGTTTCAATCCATACAACACTCACTTGAATATGAACACATGTGACTTTTTTTTGGAGGTTTCAAATCCTTTGGCTGCCCAATGTGCACTTCTTCCTCAATCACACCATTGATCAGGAATGTTTTTTTCACATCCATCTGATGCATCTTCTATCCCATCTGCACTGAAAGTGCTAGAATATATCTAATTGAAGAGTACCTTACTATTGGAGAAAAGACATCCTCATAATCAATTCCCTCCACCTAAGAGAACCCTTTGGCCACAAATTTGGCCTTTTGTTTCTCCACAGTCCCATCTACTGCTTGCTTTACCTTGTGAATCCATATGGAACTCACCACTCACTTGTATGTTGGTCTTTGGACCACTTCCCAAACATTGTTTCTGATAATGGGTTCATACTCCTCTACCTTTCCATCAACCCATATTGGATTTTACATTTATTCCTCGAATGAGGATAGCTCAATCTCTATACTCTCGCTCACCATAGCCATGTAGCCAGTGTACTAGTCTGGTGACCTCCTCTGCCTGCGTTATGATGTGGGTGCTTCCACATTCTCTCTAGCATCATGCATTAGTCTGTCAGCCTCTTTGGTGGTCTTCCTTCCATCTCTGAAAGTCTCTGCATGAGTGGGTTCTTCCACTCTCTGCTTCTCTACATGTGGTTATTACACATCATCCTAAGGTTTTTCCTTTGGAGCTAAAATCTCCTCATCTTCATTTAACTGATTCTCCCTCTTAATGAAACATCTCATGGCCTTCTCTTCATTGAACTTCACATCTCTACGAACCACTATCATCCTGTGAGATGATAGGTACACCCGATAGTTGTGAGGTGTATCAGTATACCCCACAAATATGCCCAACTCAACTGTTGGTTCTAGCTTTTTCCTTGCATCCTTGGTAACATGATAGTAAATTGATGAACCAAATATCCTAAAGTGTGCCACATCTAGTTTCTTACCTAAAAAATCTTCTTCTAGTGAACTCATCCGGAGAATCTGATGGGGACTTTTGTATGCAAATATACAACTGTGTTGCATGCTTCAACCCACAAGTGCAACAATAGGCCCCGATCATGTAACATTTCTCGTGCAGCTCCCACAATACTTTTGTTCTTCCTTTCAACCACCCCATTTTGTTGTGGGTTATGGGGTACTATTAACTCTCGTCAAATTCCTTTTGATGAACAGAGGTTCTTGAATTCATTCGACAAATATTCTCCATTGTTATTGCTTCTGAGAACCTTCACTTTCATTCCAATGACTTTCTCAATAAGTGCTTTAAATTCACAAAATTTAGAGAACATTTGATATTTCTTCTTCATGAATAAAATCCAGCAGTTACGTGAGAAATCATCTACAAATATTACATAATACGTGTGATTAGTCATGGAGGCTATGGATAATGCTCCACACACATCTGAGTGAACTCTTTCAAGGATCGCTTGCACTTGATTGTCCTTATCATGAAAGTTGGATTTGGTGTACTTTCCCAATGAACACCCTTTGCATGTATCTCGCTACTCTAGTGCACCCTTAGGAAGTCCTATACAAATATGTTGCATGATCTTCAAAGCTCCATGGCGTAAATGGCCCAATCTTCTATGCCACAACTCATCGATGTCTTGGCTTTGAACCTTCTTTGTTTTTGTGCTGAAAGTAGCACAATATTATACAACCAATTTATATAGGTTCTTCACCTAAACCCTGATCCTCGTCACTTGCCCTGATGCTATGTGACGAATAAAAGTCTTTCCTTTTCTAAATATCACATTATAGCCACGTTCCTCCAACATATCAACTGAAACCAAATTATTCTTCAGAGTCGAAACATACATGACATCTTTCAATGTTATAGGAGAACTAGACTCCCTCTAAAAAGTAACAGTACCAATGTTGATGCTATAACTTCCATCATCTCCCATTTCGATGTGCATCTGAAGGTCCTTCTCCTCCAAGTCACTAAATAATTCTTTGTTTATGGTCATATGGAATGAGGCTCCATTATCCAAATACCACACACTACCCATCAGTGATGTCACCATGCAAGTAATGAGGGTGAAATCCAACTTGAATTGTAAAGAAATAGATTCACTTGCCGCTCCTCCTGAGGGATTCTTGGTGAACTTATTGTGTGAACACTTTGTGGCATAATGTACGAGCTCATGACAGTGAAAACATTTAATCTTTGAAAAGTCCTTCTTTCTCCCTGACTTGAATCTGATTTGGAATGGGATGACTTCCCTTTCCCTTTCTTTTCCTTTCCAGCTAAGGCACTATTCTACTGATCATCATGCTTGGATGAGGATCATGGTGTTCCACTAAATCTCTTCTTACACCAAGTCCAACCACAAACGCTCGCACTCTGGTAGCTTCTCCCTCCCATTTAATGAATCCTGGTAGTTGTGTCAACTCTTAGGAATGCCTAGAAGTGTTAGGCTCACCAGATCATCTTCAACCATTGTAAGACCAACACTTCCAATCTCATCTTGACATTGGGTGAACTTGGTCAAGTACTTTGGTATTCTTCCACCCTTCTTCATCCTTATTTTCCTGAGCTTGTCCTTCAGTGCTAACTTTCCATGGTCATAGTTGTTTTGAAATAGGTCTATGAAGGCCTTCCACATTGTATATGGAGTTTCCTTACCGTGGAGGTTCGAGACAATATGATCTCAAACTCCTTCTAGGATAATCATTCTCGCCTTTGCAACACATTTTCTCCACTGTGGCAAATCTTTAGCATAAGTTGCTGGAGGCTTAGGAATATATGTTTCTATGAATTCCTTAAGACTATTGTCTTCCAACAATGCCTCCATCATGTCCTTCGGGGCAATATCATTCGAACTACCTTAAAGGGAATATTCAAGTCTCAATTCATAGAACGACATCCTACTTGCTTTGAAGAATGATATTGCAAATTTCAGTTCACCTGCAAAACACAAACTCATATTCTCCTCTTCTAGAGTAATTTCCTCTCTTATACCATGTAGAAATTCCTTATAGATTCAAACTACTAATTGTAATTCACTAAAAAAATAGACTTGAATCTACTCTACTCATAAGCGGAAATAATTGAATGATCATGAAACCATGAAACATAAAAGAGAAAAAATTAAATCAACATTACATAATGATTTCTTGGGAGAAGCCACAACTAAAACCCCCTGCTATATGTATATTGCATTAGTCAGAAAATAAAGGGCAGCGGCGTGGCAGATGCCAATCCCAAACACGCCTAGCAAGGGGATGGGATCGCATAAATATCTCACGCCTAATTCAGGAAGCAACACAGGCCTACCATGAAAAACTCATCCTCAGATTCGACAATTAATTCCAGGATGGGAGTCCAACTTAAACCAACAGGCTGAAAATATTGAATTAGATATGGAAGAATGCAGAGATTTTATTCCAGACCCTCACTATTCCAGAGGCTGGTACACTCGATTTTAATAGATAATTTACCTTTATTAGGTGATGAAAAGCATTGTGGCTAAAGCTTTGGCAACCTCTTTTCTTGGAACATCAAAGACAAACACTGAATTTTAGGAAATCCATAAGGAATTTCAACTTATTCAATCACAGATTCAACAATAAAGCCCTACCTCAATCGCATATAGAAGCATATTCGATGCCTTCCCCAAACTAAGATACCAGGGTCCAGTACAAAAGATCTAGCACCTATTAACTTGTTTGATGAGTAGCAGTGTGATTTGCATAGTTTGGTTTTCAAAATTTTGATATGTATGAATGACTAAATTGTACACTTCAATACGTTGTTAAAGATATATAGTCATTAGGATAACTAAAGACAATCAGGTACATATAGTCTTGTTAGATAGTGTTAAACCCTTTCGTTTTTGGATGGCATATAATGCGGTAAGGTGGCCAACAAGCTTGGTTCTGAGTGGGTAGGTTGAGGCCACTTGACCGAGTTGGACATGGATGTAAAACCTGCCTACCTTTTGAAATGAACAGAAAGGAACCGTGAGGCTTACAAAAAAGTAACAATGTTAATATATATATATATATATATATATATATATATATAATTGTTGTGGACATAACTATTATAACATGTGTTTCCTTCGAGAGAAAGGTTTAATTTTAAAGTAGTTAGAGAGTATCTACACCTATGTAGATTTTATTAGTCAAATCCATTTTTCCACAAACAAGGGGATCTCACACACCAATTTGAAAATTTAGTTGTTAAAGGAATTCAGTGAATAATCACAAAGGTATTGGACATGGATAAGAATTTATAGATTCTTTATTATATTGAAACCTCTTTAAGTTAGATCTAAAATACATGATTTCACATGGGATTACCTTCTTTAGGGTTTTGAGGAAAAAATGATTGCTAATTGTGTTAATTGATTCCATTGGGTTTCTAACTAGTAGTTATGTGTAGGTTACATTAGAGAATAGTGGGCTAGACAAGTAGTTGTGTGGGGTATGAAAAAATAGTTCATAAATTAAATTCTATAAATTATCCATGTTGGTGTAGCTAGTGGGCTATAAATCATTCATTTATAGATCAATACGAAGAAGCATAGTCGAGGTTAGGCAATTCTCCTTTTCTACATTATCATTCATCTATTTTTTACTTTGAAATCGTAAAATTGCATTTGGAACTAACTCATATTTTTTTTGTTCATATTGCTTATTTTAAAATAATTGATTTAGGGTTTACTTTGAGGTTGAAGCGGAGGTTAAATCCCCTCCACATATAGATTGGACTTGTAATATATTATTTCTTTTAATTACTTTGATTGGGTAGCATTATCTTGGGACAACCCAAAACTAATTTACTTTTTTACATTTCATAGTTTTACACCATACTTAAATTAGTTGTAGAACTATCTTTAATCATCTTAATAAATCGTTGGTTTTCCACGTTTAGCTTGCACCAAACTGTACCTGTACCCACTCCATAATCAACCAAATTTCTTGTTCATTGATAGAATTTATGTACATGCAAATTTATGTACATGCAAGAATATATGTGTGGATTGTTTCAAAATTTTCTACATATTCAACTTTGGCATTTAATTAAGGATATTTTTTGGTTAATTATATGGCAATAATAGAAACATGAGTGTTATTAGAAATTATTTAGAAATTATATATATATATATATATATATATATATATAATTATAGATATGAGATTTATTATTATTATAATTAAATATATTAAATAAAACTATTTAAAATATAGAATTTGAAATACAACTAAAGAAAGTGAAACCTTGTGTAACTATGACATTGTTTTGGGTAGAGATGGTATTGAAAATCCCTACTTCAACAAAATAAAGGCCTTGGCCATCACACTTTAATGGAAGCAATAGTTTTTGGAAAGAATAATAAAGTAATTTAATTATAAACATTTTTATTTTATTTTATATATTTATGCAAATTATAATAAATATTTATTGCAATTGTAAATTTCAATTGTAATATTGTAAAATATGAATGTACAATTTTGTTGTCCAAAACTCAAATTTATTTATACATTTAATAATATTTTCAAACCACAAAAATAAAGCATTTAAAGAATTTAAAATCTTACCCAATATTATCACCCCAATTAAAAAAAATATACATTCAAATAAATATACATTTCCATTAAATTTGGGATGAAATTACAAGTCAATATGTCAAGCCTAATTCCTTGATTATCTTTAAATTTAAATTTAAATTTTAATATTTAAATAAATGTAAAAAACTATACATCAGCATCAAAAGCATTTCAGTTTGCAGCTTCTTGAATTTCATTTAATTGCTTTTAGAATGCGTTTCCTGTTAAATAATAATTGTACTGAGGGAAAAGAAAGCCAGGGATGACACTGTAATTATATATGGTACTATATGCTAGTAAGTTTCAGTTTCCAGCTTCCTGAATTTCATTTAATTGCTTTGAGAATGTGTTGCCTGTTAAATATGATAATCCCGCTGACACTCAGTAATTATATATAGTACTATATGCTAGTAAGACCATAGAGGATAATGAAATCATAGCATTTGAAATTTTGTTCTTATATATATGGTACTATATGCAAGTAAAACAATAGAGGATAATGAAATCATAGCATTTGAAATTTTGTATATGTAAGTAAGACAATAGAGGATATTGAAATCATAGCATTTGAAATTTTGTTCTGGAACGGTGTCAGATTCATAATCTGCAAATTTGATTGGAACCTTATATTCTTTCTATCTCTCATAAAATATTTTTACTTGATACATAAAAATATTAAACAAATCTAATATCAATAGTATGCTCTCACCCTGCGCATAAAAATCACGACCTCATTACACTACGAAATCTGAGAAAGTTTGCACATAAATTCAAAGCAAAGTTTTACAATCCTACTAATAAAAAAAATGTATACAACTGGGATGGGTGAGAGGGTGTATTAATTGTACTTCCTTTTAGATGAACAACAATTTAAACCCGTCTCATGGGGATACCTAATTGAATAAATTCAATTGGAAAAAACTAAGTTGTAACTTTAAATTCTTCGGCTAGGCCAATTTCATTTTAATTGGGCCAGTAATTACATATGCAACTAAAAATTTGCATCTTAAAATAAAAAATTACATAGAAATAAGTCACAACATTAATTCTTCATGATTAAAAGAAATAATCCAGAGAGTTAATCCAAACTATTGCAGACTAATAATTAGAATCCAAATAATAATAGTAATAATCGAAATTTTTGAAAAAGTACTGAAGTAGTTTGCACAAAATTACATGTAAGATAAAAGAAACACAACGCTAAGCGAGAATGCGACATCATTTTAATCTTGCTGATCTTCTGCAGACCTCCTCATTTTTGGAACAACTCTGCAGTTTACAGAACATAAATCTACAGTATTGGAAACCTAATGCTTAATACCAAATTTGCTCTCTACTTAGAAACTGAGAGAGACTTCATGGCCACACTTCCAAATCTTTATCTCACATTGCTACTTCCCAAACGCTTCGGGCAACCGGCCTCTTCCTCCTCAACGATGTCTCTGCATAACTCCATTGCCTTGTTTAGAAGCAAGGCGTTGCCTAGTAATAATGGCGGACGCCCGCCCAAACCTAGATAGCTATAAATAGTCTCGAGCAGCACTCAGTGTTTGCCCGGTGCCAAAACCTTTGAGCCCAAATGCCATGGCCGACCGCTTATTCTCCTTTTCTTGTACGTTGCATGCGATAAGAGAGACTTGTCTAAGGCGTGATGCAGATTCTGTGTAATTGGTGGATCGAACAGGGCGCTATATTTCAAAATTTCACTGTCCCGCGCTTAATTTGAAAACACGGTGTGCTATGGCGTGGATGAATGGCGGTTAATTTGAAACATGGGGTGCTATGGTGTGGATTAACAGCATGGTGCATGGTATGCCTATCTATCATGACATGTATCATGACTACACCGGAAAACAGACCCAAACACCCCGTTGAAATGTGAGTGACGGACATTACCCGACGTCAGAAACCGTTTGCCAAGACTGTCATTACTGTCCTTAGAGTCTCTTAAGGAGGGCATTAATCGATCAATAGTCGTGGAAATAGGCTTTGCCGAAGGTTGCATACCCTATGTGTCTCCAGTGAATAATAAGCGTTACAGTATTTAATAGAAGTTTTTGTGTATTGGAGTACTACAGATTTATATATAGATATTACCCTCCGTTAGAGTTTCATGTTTGTGAGTGAAAGGCATTTGGGTGTGAAGGGTTGTGTAGGGCGAGCAATGGGGATGTCGATGAGAAATGATATTAGCACATGAAGGGACCAAATATCAGCAGGGGATTCGCCAGTTCCTTCTCTATTGGTTGGAGTGGGTGTCATGCTCGGTCTCATAGCCCTCGCTTTGATTGTTATCGCATGGTCCTACTTGAAGGAGCTCACTACAGGAGGACAACAAAACAACAGATCGGAGCTTGGCGATGGTCCAAAGAATGGGATGACTGAGGACATGTCAAACATGATGGAATTTTCTGCTAAATTCCTTAACAAACAGACAACACAAAAATACTCTGTTTCTACACAGAAAACTGATAATTTTGTTTTCTGGACTTGGTGTTGCAGCAACAGGATTCGGCGTTGCAGCAACAGGATTTGGTTATCCAGCAATGCTGATCGTGATGTTGCAGCAACATGAAATGACACTCTGTTTTTGTTAACACAAAAAAAAACAAAAAACTTCTCACTGGAAATGGTGTTGCAGCAACAGGATTCGGTGTTGCAGCAACAGAGAGTTGGTGTTGCAGCAATAGGAAATTTCTGATAATTAAAATAAAACTCTTAATAGAGCAATAGTCAGCAACACTAAAAACTGGTGTAACAGCAATATGCAGGGGGTGTAACAGCAATACAAAATTAACTTGTATTCATAAACAGTAAAACAGCTGATACAAATTCGTCTTTCTCTTGACAGAGGGATAGCAACAGAAAACACTTCAGTTCTAGAAATCTATGCTTAAGAGCATCTTCCTCTTGACAGAGGGATTCACCAAGGAACGCTTCTGTTCCACACAAATAACATCTACCTCTTAACAGAGTGATTTCAACATGCCTGCTTCAGAGGCACTTCAATCTGTGTATACCTGCAAATTGACACTGTTGTGTCTGCACTGCTGTGCATTACAAATAAGAAAAATACTCTGTCTCAGTATTGCTGTTTCAGCACTGCTGTTTCAGCACTCTATCTCAGCACTGTGTGTCAGCAACTTTATCTCAGCACTGCTGTGCATAAAGCTTCATTCATGTGAGCTCGTGCTGCTGCACATTCTTTCTCAAAAACACAGAAATTACATTTTAGCACCGTTGTGCTGTATTGCAGAGAGATTAACACTATTGCCACACACATCTTCTATGCTGCTGCTCAGTACATTTATAGGAAAATAAATATCTGTGTTTAATAATAAACTAAACAAAATATCTGCTGATATTTATCTGCGTATTTATTGCAGAAGCGGTGATGCCTTTTTCAGTGAAAACAAGTCGGCGGTGAAGGGGAATTAAATTCTGTGAATTTAATGCACATTAATGTGCAAAATATCTGCAGCGACTTTGCGGCATCGAACAGGCTGGAACATCTATGGGAAATCAGATTTTTGTCTAGCTGTTCATTGTTTGTAGTTGGAATTAAATTCCAACACTCCCCCTTAATTTCAATTGTTGGGTTATTAGTCATACCTAGACACTTCATCAAAAATTCGAAACTTTTCTGATCCAATGGTTTGGTCAGAATATCAGCAACGTGCTCCTTCTCTGATCCCATGGAAGATGTAATTTCATATCTCTTCCCTCTAGGAAGATCCATCTGATAGAGTTCTACGAGGGTCTTCATCAAATCTTCAATCTCTTCATCTGTCATATTGACAAGGGTGTTGGTAGTAAAGCCCATCTCAGCCATCTTGGCAAGAGTTACATATCGAACTCCATATTCTTTAAACAGATCTTCAAGGAACTTCAATTCCTTTCTCCCATTCATGGGTTTTGTCCATTTCCTATCTTCAACTGCATTTTTGAAATGAACAGAGTCATCAACATGACTAGATAAAGAAAACAAAGAATTTGTACCTTCATTTGTTACTTCTTGTGGTGTGCTTGGAGAAGCACATTCACTTCTCCTCAACGGTGCGACTTGCTGCCCTTGTGTTGGCGCTGCTGTTTGGGGATGCATTTCAGTCATCTCCTCATCATCTTTATCACGAGACAAACACTTTTTATCAGTCACTGTTTTCTCTAAGCTTTCATCATAAGCTTCCTCCTCAATGAACTGAGGTTTTACTGTCTTTACTTTCTCCATGCCTTGATAGGCTGTCTTGAGAGTTTCCCATGCTTCTTTGGATGTCTTAGCTGCTGCTATCCTTGGAAACACACTCTCATCCACTGCTCGATGCAAGAAGTAGTGGGCCAAAGCATCCTTCTTCTTATAGCTCTTCAACAGCTCTTTCTCTGCCTGAGTTAAGCTATTAAACTCATTTTTATCTGCTGGTTCTTCAAAACCATCCTCAACAAATTGCCATAAATCTTGTGAGGTAAACAGGGCTCTCATAACTATTGCCCAATAGTCATAGTTTTTCCCATTTAATAGTGGGAGCTGAGTATTAAACATACCCATCCTAGTGCTGGCGCTCGCCATTCCTTGCACTTTTAAACTATGCTTCAAATACAGTCTAGTATTTAAATAACTGGTTGTATATTTAAAAATAACTCAGAAATACCTTGGATCCTTTCTTGACTGTGTCTTCACTCTGCTCGAGAAGCTATTGCAGCAAGAAATCTTCCTTCAACTTCTTTGACGCCTTCAAAGAGTCTGGACTAGCTCTGATACCATGATGGAATTTTCTGCTAAATTCCTTAACAAACAGACAACACAAAAATACTCTGTTTCTACACAGAAAACTGATAATTTTTTTTTCTGGACTTGGTGTTGCAGCAACAGGATTCGGTGTTGCAGCAACGCTGATCGTGGTGTTGTAGCAACAGGAAATGACACTTTGTTTTTGTTAACACAGAAAAAACAGAGAACTGCGCACTGGAAACGGTGTTGCAGCAACAGGATTCGGTGTTGCAGCAACAGAGAGTTGGTGTTGCAGCAACAGGAAATTTCTGATAATTAAAATAAAACTCTTAACAGAGCAATACTCAGCAACACTAAAAACTGATGTAAGAGCAATATGCAGGTGGTGTAACAGCAATACAAAATTAACTTGTATGCATAAACAGTAAAACAACTGATACAAATTCGTCTTCCTCTTGACAGAGGGATAGCAACAGAAAACACTTTAGTTCCAGAAATCTATGCTTAAGAGCATCTTCCTCTTAAGAGAGGGATTCACCAAGGAACGCTTATGTTCCACACAAATAACATCTACCTCTTAACAGAGGGATTTCAGCATGCCTGCTTCAGAGGCACTTCAATCTGTGTATACCTGCAAATTGACACTGCTGTGTCTGCACTGTTGTGCATTACAAATAAGCAAAATACTCTGTCTCAGTATTGATGTCTTACCACTGGTGTTTCAGCATTCTATCTCAGCACTGTGTTTCAGCAACTCTATCTCAGCAGTGCTGTGCATAAAGCTTCATTCATGTGAGCTCGTGCTGCTGCACATTGTTTCTCAAAAACACAGAAATTACATTTTAGCACTGTTGTGCTGTATTGCAGAGAGATTAACGCTGTTGCCACACACATCTTCTATGCTGCTGCTCTCTTACATTTATAGGAAAATAAATATATGTGTTTAATAATAAACTAAACAAAATATCTGCTGATATTTATCTGCGTATTTATTGCAGAAGCGGTGATGCCCTTTTCAGTGAAAACAAGTAGGCGGTGAAGGGGAATTAAATTCTATGAATTTAATGCGCATTAATGTGAAAAATATCTGCAGCGACTTTGCAGCATCGAACAGGCTGGAACATCTACGGGAAATCAGATTTCTGTCCAGCTGTTCATTGTTTGCAGTTGGAATTAAATTCCAACAAAACACTTCAGATTGTCAGGACGACTTGAGAGTAATTGTGATTATGGCTGGAGGTCAGGAGCCGACCTTCATTGCTAAACCAGCGCCTGTGGCTGCTACATCGAATTAATCTATCCAACATGTTCAATTAAAAAGCGAGCTTCTACTTCTTTCTTTTTTGGTATTGCAGATCTATGAGATATAAGTGTGGATGAGGAATATTATTTAGAAGATGGAGCTGAGAGAGATATCAACATTCAAGAGGGTTTCTGTTAGGTATGTAAAATGAGGTGTATAATACCTGAGGAATAGGAATTTTTGCACGGCCGGAATCGATAAAAGAGATTTTCTATAATTGCAGAAGGCGAGAATATCATGAATGCCGTTGACCATGGTTTTTGTTATTGGATTTTGTAATGGATTGTTCTGAATAAAAAATATTTTTAACTTATTGTCAATGGCTTTGAATCACTTCCACCCAATATGCATTCACACAATATTCTTATTCTTTAGGAATTTTTTTTCATTCAAGATGGAGGGTTGAGATTTATAATCTCAAACCCTAATGTTGTCGGTTTGAGATATCTTTAATTTTCAATTTAATAAATTAAATTAAATAACAAATGTCTATCCTTTTTATTTTAATATATTAAATCAAATGGCATAGGGATCGTTCCCATTCCTAAATCTTTCGATTCAGGTTCCCTTAACATCACGTCCCATGAGCACCAGGTTTACCATCGGCATGAAAAGAAAACTTGTTAGAAAAGTTTGTAACAAATTTTGAAAATATTATGTAACACTTTTATCAATGGAATAATAAAATATTAATTTTACTGTAAATTTTGAAAATATTTTGTAACACTTTTATGAATGGAATAATAAAATAGCAAACTGATATCCAAAACCCAGAAGCACAGCTAACCAGAGAGAATGGAACATAAGTTATAAAACTAGCAATTGACTCACCATTGGAATTAGTAGTCACGGCCAGAATGCTTCTACCTATTACCTGGAAATGAAACCATCCCCGCCGATCATGGTAACGTTCAAGGCCACGCCGAGAGTCTGCATCAGGAAGCTTTATTCGAGAGATGGAAATTATTTGCAGACCAAAAAGAACTGAGCATCGCAAGTTATTTTCCTTATTTTCCATGCTCTTTTTCATATGTTTGATTTATCTTCTATGTTTTCACAGTGTTCTTCTCCCATGGTCGATGAGTTACCAAGGCAGATAGTAATAATCATGCAGTAAATCAATTAACTTTCGTTTATAACATGAACCAAACGATATTCTCATTTACATCTATCATTTGCTATGAGGGTAACTAAAAGACAGATTCTGATTCTGTCTGTTTTCGCGGTAGAGAACGATGATTCTTCACCATCAGCACCACAAAGATGTTTATGAAATCATAAATGCCATTAATAGACACAAAATTTGAAAATCCAGAGGAATCATTCCAATCTGTATGTCTGTTCTCTCTCCTCAATTTATCGGTTCAGTTTTTTGGACACTAGTATGCAAATTAAAGAGCTATTTTTCAGAGGAGATTCTTACTTGTACCAGTCATTAGCTTCTAACTATTTCTGGTAGAGAAGCGCGCATGATATGTTCGGCATTCGGTGCTGTTCATGGTGATTCTTGCTAATACCAGTCATTAGCTTCTAGCTATTTCTGGTAGAGAGGCACGGATGATGGATTAGGCATTCGCTTGTGTTCATGGAAATTCAACTCAAAAGTGGCCTATTTTACGGTGGAAAGCAATCACTTGGCTCATATAGATCTGCTCTTTTAAGGGGAAGATTTACACGGAAGGTCCCGGCAGTGCATTAGGGTTTCCGGCCCATTTACGAGTCGAAAATGGGAAGGAAACCCGCCTGTTTTCTTCTGAGATCATAATATACAAGAGCACTGAACTGAATTAATATCTGCCGAATGTGATTGTCAGCATAAGAACCGGATCCAACTGTGCCAGTGCACCCCGTCTAGGGCTTCAATAGGAATAACTCTACTAGCTATTAGAAACAGAGTGGAATTAATAGCTACATGCGAAGCTTAAGGGAAGCACATCCAGTAAATTAATATTCAAGAGGCAGAGCAGCAATATGTGCCGCCTACATTAGCTTGTAAAGACATGGAGGAAAGAACCATGTAAAATACAGCGATTATACATTAATTAAATGAAAGAATCATGTAAAATTTGGTTTTAGTATGCAGATTAATCGTCTAACATTAATGTGAATTCTAATAATATTGAAATTAATCTTTTGTAATTATTTCCTAATATGATTTTTGAGTTATTAATAATATTTAAATTTTAATAACTTTATAATAATACATTAAGATTTATATATTAACACATTCCAATCATAATTCAATCTATATATTAACTCATTTTAATCAATATATTAACTCATTTTAATAAGAATTCATTTTTTAAGGATATAAATTATGTCCAGCCATGGTAAAGGATAGACATTATGTTCAACATGTTTATAGTTAACTATAGGCATTGTACCTAACATATCTCTTGGTAGGTTATATTCAACTTGTAGTGAACTTTAGTTATCATTAGTTAATTAGAGTTAATCATAGTCAAGCATAATCAAGGTTTGAAAATGTTTGATAATAATAATGTTAATACTTTTTAAACATTTCCCAACAACATTAATGTGACCATATTCAACCATGGTCATCCATGGTTGACATTGTCACCCATAGTGAATATGGTCAACCATGTTCTTTTGTAGTTAAACATCGATAACCATGGTTAGCAATGTTCACCCAGAGTCCCATAGGCAACCATGTTCCAAAGTTGGCATCACAATGTCTTTTTTCTTTATAAATTGTTGCAATTGGATTTTCTTAGCAAAAAAAAGAGTACATTATAATCACATCCAAATTAGACGGTCTTTGAAAAAGATAGAGGTAAGGGAGTGGATTTCCCCTCTTTACTACATCATACAACATTATTAATTTTCTACTGTGAAGACAACATCATAAAATCTAATTTAATAAACCATTTGAGCTTAAAACTTAGAGGCATGATCCATGTCAAAACATAAAAAAAAAAATCATTTTTCCAATGTCGATGTAGTAGAAAATGGTGTAACCAAGAGACATAATATTTACAGAGGTCGAGCCATCTCCAATACCATATGACCATATCACCATGAACCCAAATGCTAAAGAGAGGAATTTCTAGTGACCTTTCAGCCAACCATATAGCCAAGAACCAAAATGCTAGAGACAGGAACTGTCAATAGCATATAGCCATGAACCAAAATGCTAGAGAGACGAACTGCCAAAAACCATTTTGCCAATGAACCACGTAAAGGTAGATTTAAAACCTATCACTAAAGCCCATAGAAGATATAAGGTACAATGCCACCATCTCATTGACCATAAGTGTATACACGAGGCTCCAAGTACTGAAGAATGAGGAAAAATAAGGGCCATGTCACGATGCAAATTAGAAAAAGAAATTAGAATGAAAAGACAGGTCTGACAACATAGGAGATCCATATCATTAGAACTATAAAATTCACCTGTAGAGAACCAATCTGGTAGCATAACTTATATGCACATTCACGAAACGGATAAATATCCAGGATGAATGCAAAAATAATCACATAACCAACTAGTCCCATATTATGAGAGCCAAGAAAAAACCATCTACAACACTGTAACAAGTTTTTCATAATGGAAACAAAACAAAAAAATGAGCTCAGATTCTAGTCCTCGTTAGATGAGATGATAGTGGCATCCTGAACATTATGAACTATTGGATAAATAGCATCACTAGGAGGGCCAATAAGATCGCTAGAGGAAAAATCCGAAACCAGATTGCTTTCTAGCTGAGCCAATCTAGAATCAACATTATCGAGACATAAACGTGGATTTTCACATCACGTGTTTAATATTCTCCAACCTAAAAAATACATTATAATCTTCAAATTTCTTGTGTTTAAAAATAATTTTCCATCATGTATTCATGTGCTGATGCAAAGCCAAAGAATACAAGAAGTGAAGTTTCCTCTTCCAGAATCTACCTGGGTACGAAATCCCTTTCACAGCTGCACCTACCCCTTTGAATCAGGATGATAAGGGCATTCTCCAATTTATTTTGACTCATCAAAAGAATTTCTTTCCTCACATCAAGAGAAACAACATCAAAGAATATTCTAACTGGGTCATAAGAAAAAGGGTGAACTATCTTGAATCCAACAATGCCCACTCTAGCCATTTGACTATCAATCTCTGAAGAGGAGGAATGAAGTCTATAACAAAATATCAAGAAAAACAAGTACAAGAATCACGACCTCCAAAACTAAAAAATGGATGGACCACTGATCCTTGAACCCCTCACCGAAGAACAAATAAATCATCCCCAAATTGCCACATCAAATGGCCAAATCCATGTAGATTTCCTAATTTAGCACAACACAAATACGTTAAACACCAAATTCTGTAGAACCATGCTGAACTATGAAAGATTCCAATACCCAAACTAAAAACCATAACAACACCAATTTTCATACCACACAATGTGTTCCCCAAAGTTATAACCCGAAGAATTACATAGAATAGCACTAGCATAAGTTGTAAGAAACCCCAATACATAGAATTTGAGTATTCCAAGAAGGTAAACCAGATACAACCCACCAAAACCCTATTGATGTACGACACTTTGACATATAGAGCAATAAAATTGTAGAATTCAAAGGCACATGGTAACGGATCCAAGTTATCAATATGTAGAAAAAATCATTTTAGAAGAGGAAACAATACCTCAACACATGATAGTAGACCATCCAAACGGAACAACATTCAAGGAATTTTCGTGAGCTCGTAAAATAAGCTAATTGGAACATGCAAAAGAGAAATCAAGAACAACATTTACAAACTAAATCATGTGAAGGAGGACAAGAATGAAACGTCATGTCCTTTCCCACAATGCATGTACCTATGCCACCCTAGATCATTTACCTCACATTTATAATAAAGAGGCACGTTGTTTGAGCCCCAACACCCATCAACGAATCTATGCCATTCCATAACTAAATATGGAAACCTATATCCTGGGTGCATAAAGAGGCCATAATGTCACCCTCATTTACTCCCCCATCACAGAACTTGAAATCAGAATTAACAAATAAATATCAATGTCACAACGTATCAAACCCATATTAATGTCATAATATCAAAAAAGAAAAATCAACACCACACAAATCAACATTACAAAATGTGAAAGAAATAATTAATGCTATGATGTAAGAAACCAATATTTAAATATAACCATGCATTGTTTTATGAAACAAGACATCCAAGTGTGGAAAAACCATTTATCATGGATACTAATAGTACATTAATCTACACAATAATACATTGACTAGACATTAACAATACATAAACTTACACATTTTGACATTGACACATTGATAACATATTAACTATACCTTGACACATATCATCTATTGTTGGCTATGGTGGTTATGGTTAACATGGTCAACCATAGTCAACATGGATCCCATAGAAAGCCATAGTGACCATGGGAATTAACTTTAATATTTTTCCCAATGTGACAAACATTAAAAAAAAATCACAATGCGATGAAGAAAAGGAACATTGTAATTAAATAAAACAATAACGTCACAATGTGATGAACAAGAAACAATATAACATAATTTGACAAATAAAAAGTTACATACCTATGTGATGAACAAAAATCAATGTCATAATCTCACAATCAACAATCAATGTCATAATGTGGTCACATTAAAATGTGAAAAATATAAAATAACATTTCAAGGTAACAAATAAAAAGTGACTTCACAATGTCATGAACACGAAATGACAATGCAATTTAAGAAGCAATAAATATTAGAATTTGACCTATGTTTACAAGGTTTTCTAGGATGATCTATATTTAATAGGTTGAACTAGGTTTATTGTGCTTACTGAATAGACCTATGTTTATTATGTTGACCTGTATTTATTTGGTTTAGTATATTTACTTGGTTGTTCTAGGTTTACTATGTTGAACTAGGTTTGCTAGGTTGACCTACATTTACTAGATAGACCTAGGTATACTAGGTTAACCTAAGTTTACTAGGTTGACTTAACATTAATCGGTTAAGCTAATATTACTAGGTCGACATAGGTTTATTATATTGACCAACATTTACACATTTTACAAAATTTAGTAAGTTGACTTATGGTTTACTATACTATATATTAACATATTAATATAAATATTAACACATGTTTGGTTAACAATATTCAACATGGACATCATGTTCAACCATGATTAATTATAGGCCTTATTTTCAACATGCCTATATTTAACTCTTAACATCATGCCTAATGTACCATTTGTCAACCTTGGTCAACTATAATCAACCACAGTCAAAGTTTAAACATGGATAACCATGGTCAACCATGTTCATCTATAGTTAAATATTAACAATCATGGACAAATATTTTCACCTATACTCACCCATGTTCAACCATTTTCTCCCATATTCAACAATGGTTGACCATATTTAACCATGGTCAAACATGGTCAAAGAATTTGATGTTCTAAGTGTTGAATTTCAGTAACTCAAGGAGAAATTTGCTCCATTGGATAATCTTAGTCATCCAAAGAAGCTCTTACTAGCCTATAACACCCTCCTCCCACATCTACCCAAGTAACCAGACAATCGAGGTAAGCATGTGATGAGAGTCTACTATGATGGGATTTAACCTCCTATGTGACCTTAACAAAGTGGAATCAATGGAAACACAACATACAAACCTTCCACATTGGCATGAGGACTCCCAAAAACCATCCCAACCATTCTGGCAACCAACCTTGGGGTCCCACTACGTTTTTAGACCAGTGAACCCCTAAAATTTCCAATGATATGGTCATGCGAGCATTCAGAGGGCTCTAGATGCTCCAACAGCATGGCATGCCAGCATCCATTAACTATTTTTCTCAATGTTGAGTCAGCATCCCCTGGATTTGAGTCACTTTCTCAGGCCCAAAGCCCATGTCATTATCCAAAATTAAATGACACCTTCGGAACTAAAAGATAACAAGGTAACATTGATACAAATGCAATTACTTAAACAAGGGCTCGACTGGACCCCTAGCTATGACGGGAATTTCGTCAAACATATCACAAAGATGTAATCTACAAGTTTAAACAAAATATTTAAGCATAGGGATCTTATACTTATCTGGGATTCTCTATGAGGCATGGTTTCCTTATCAAATTAATTTCATTGTTATCTATTATGACATAGATACATTGTTCATTCATTTACAAGTAAAAACATGATGAAAGCCACACATAATACATGTGCATAACTAGCATAATAACAACATAAATACCAAGGAAACAACAATCATATAATCCACATATAAACGAATATAATACTCATGAAAGAACAAGGAGAAGTAACCTCATATTAATAATGCAAAAGCCAACCATGTATGGGACTACCGCATTTCACCCAACCGTAGATTGGTTGAGCCAAGTCTCTCTTCAGCCAATTACCCTCGTGTCATATTCAAAGCATGAATGTGGGATCTCATTAAACACATCAATCAAAACAATCTAAGGCTTCCAAAGGTAAAAGAACCTCGATCCATTAAACATTGATTCCAGCTCACGATCAAACATCACAACCATCACCATATTGGTCTCTACCCAAGCCTTCTAGGGCTCCAGAGCGTTTGTTCCAACTGAGGCTTCTAGGACTAGTAACTCAACCCATAACATATACAAGGCGCTAGAGTGTGTATACAACCAAGGCTCTAGGTGTTATGAAACCATCTCACAAAAAGATAGAAATGATAGATCAACGCCTTAGAAATAAGCCTCTTCAAGGGGGCAACCTCCTTTACATTATACAATGAACAACTCTTGGATGATACAAATGACAATATCTCCTTTCTATATATAGCAGTCTAAGGGGTCATAATATAATCAGAGCCGACATAACAATAATAATGTAAGGGCGCAATAATAACAATAGTGGGCTTCTATGGGGCACAATAATAACGATATGGGGACTACATGGGTCGAACAATATAATAAGGGGGTTGTACTAATAACAATAAGGGGTTACACTAGTAGTATAGGGACCTAACATGCCCCTTCTCTTTAAAAATCATTGTCCTCAACGCTTGAGTAGTTCTTGATGCTTCGGTATAAAATTATTGTCCTCCCATGTGGAATCTTTAGTAGGTAAGTTCTTCCACTTCATGAGATACTCTAAATTGATCGATTTCGTAGCTGTCGAGTTCCTGTTTCTGTGACTGGTCTAGGTTCCAATATGATTTTTCCTTCCTCCTCAAGTTCTGGCAATATTGTTTGAACTGGGATCTTCTGCAACTTTTGAATGAGTGGCCATACTTCTTCATCCTTCTTCCATTCATCGCTTGCTTCACTTATTCAATCTGGTTGGATAATAGAAATAGCACAAAACAATGCTTCCACATCCTCATCCTTTCTTGAGAGGGCATATCCAATAACATTTTGCTTCCCTTTTTTGTAGATGATTTCAAAGTCATGACCCAACATATTTGTGACACCTTTTTTCTCTTCTTCTGAAGATAATATTTCTTCTAGAAAGTATTTAAGGCTATCATGATCCGTTTTACCTTGAAGTGTCTTCCCATTAGGTAAGGTCACCACTTCTCTAGTGCATGTATTACTCCCAACATTTCCTTCTCATAAATAGCTTGCTTGAGGGAAATTTGTTTATATGGATGTAGCCATAAAAGTACCCACTCACCTACATCAAAACTTCTTTCATTACGATGTTGGTTTTCCTGTTGTTTCATTTGATTCTGCACCAAAGTGGCATTATCCTTTAAAAGTTGGACAACTTGTTGTTGATGCTCAATGTGATCTTTCACTTCTTGAACCTTTTTCTTCTTGATATATCCTTCTATCTCGCGAGTTTGAGGAATCGTAATTTCTGCCAATCCATTACAAGATATGGTCAGATTCATTTCATGATGCTCGATGTGATCTTTCACTTCTTGAAAAATTTTCTTCTTGATATGTCCTTCTATCATGAGAGTTTGAGGAGTGTTAATTCTTGTAAATGCTTTACAAGATATGGTTGGATTCATTTCTTCTTTCTCTTGGGTTTGTTCCTGGTGTTGATCCTCTTCTTTTGACATTTCTTGATCCCTTTCTTCCTCCTCTTCACAATCAATGTAAAATAATTTCTTCTCAGCACACTTATGACCTTTAATGTATTTGTTATCACAATTTTAACAAAGTCTTTTTCTCCTTTTTTCTTCCAATTGATGTCGTCAACCTTATAGGTTGTGGAAGGATAGGAGAAACAACACTTCCATCTTTATATTTGTGAGGGGTAGACTTCCTTGTTGCCATAATTTTCCTTTCCACTTTTCTTTCCAACCTAAATGAACTCTCCAATGAATTAGGTTCCCAAAGATGAACTTCATGTTGAATGTTATCCATTAAAGTACCTATGGAGACATCAATCCTCTACTTCTCTGGAATATAATTTTCCTTTATATTCAATTTTTGAATGTCCTCAATGTGCTCTACCATTAAACACTTTTGTTTGAGATTTATCAATTGGCTAAAGAAGGTGTTTCTCTTTCTATCCTAATAATGTGCTATCAATTCCTTTGGAAAATTGACCACGTAGCAAATGGTTTATGAGAAAAAAATCCCTTTATATCATAAAAATTGATCTGGTTCTAAATATGAAGATGCAATACGTACCTTTTGTAGTAGTTTCACCTCATGTAGATCAAAATATTGCTCCATCTGTAGGATCCCATTTTACCAGATCCTTTCCATCAAACTGCCTCATATTGCCTTTTCTTGATATTAGGAGCTCTTTCTTGAAATGATTGTAACTCTATCATATCTCTAAGTTCTGAAATCGTGTCTTGCAGTATCCCTCTGAGTCCTCTTTCTAATCCAACAAGTCTGATCAAGATTCAATTATGCAAGGAAGAGTTATGTCAAATCTCCCATGATGACCTGATTATAGACCAGTTCAGTAGACCAAACTTGTACGAAGAGCCACGTGTCATTTTTTGAACCTTAGGACCTAAAACCGATACACATAAACCTACAATCCATCCTCTTTCTGTAACTTCTTACGAAATTTAAATATGATGCTCAAAGAGAAATTTATGATGATTTTCCCAAGGTAACCTATTTGGGATGTAATTCAGGAGCCTTCACAAACCCTAAATATCTTGGATTGTATCTCCAAATATATAGCAAACCAAGATATGAAATTAGGTCCCGAGCTTCATCATGTTTTCAGCTCAAATGGGTTTTAATTTCAGAATCTAAAACTTCATACACAACAAATTATATCGAAAGGTTCCATGATGACCTATTTGATATGGAATTTTGGAGCTTGCAAAAACCCTAACTTCCTCAAGTCATATCTTCGAAAATATAGCGAGACAAGATATGGAATTCAGACCTGAGGTTCAAAATGATTTCTTCTCAAATGGATTTTTTTTTATTCGTCTGAAACATCGCAGAAAAAAAATTATAGCGAAAATTCCATGACAACCTATTTGGAGAAGCAAAACCCTATAATCCAAAGCTCTAATACCCAATGTCATGAAACCAGCTCATAAAAAGATAGAAAAGATAGATCAACACCTTAGAAATAAGCCTCTTCTAGGGGGCAACCTCCTTTACATTTCACAATGAACAATTCTTGTATGATACAAATGACAAGAAATCCTTTCTATATATAGGAGTCTAAGGGGTCATAATATAAGCAGAGCCGACATAACAATAATAATGGAAGGGGACAAAATAACAATAGTGGGCTTCTATGGGGCAGAATAATAAAAATATGGGGACTACATGGGCAGAACAATATAATAAGGGGGTTCTACTAATAAAAATAAGGGGTTACACTAGTAGTATAGGTAGCTAACAATAAGACTAATAACTAAACCCACGAAGGGCTCCAAAGCATTTTTCCAACCAAGGTTCCAGGACTAGTAACTCAACCCACAACATATACAGGGCTCTAGAGTGTGTGTACAAGC
The DNA here is from genome assembly GCA_000404065.3 of Pinus taeda. NCBI lineage: Eukaryota > Viridiplantae > Streptophyta > Pinopsida > Pinales > Pinaceae > Pinus > Pinus taeda. Next base: position 227,901 of record APFE031712327.1, read on the forward strand.
AAGGCTCTAGGACTAATTACTCAACCCACCAAGGGCTTTAGAGCGTTCTTCTAACCAAGGTTCCATGAATAGTGACTCAACCTAAGTTTTTCTAGGGATCTAAATCATTTGTCCAACGAAGGCTTAAAAAACTAGTAATTCAACCCAAACTAAAGCAAACATGAGAACCAACCAAAAAAACAAAGAAATGAAGCCACAACACCATGTTTATCTAGGAAATGGAAAGGCTAGGTAAATCCATTGTCAATCCAAGAAATCCCCCATGCCAATGACATATCATGACCAATAAACCACATGCATATTCCATGCATGCTAAAACTAGTGAGGAAAACATACATGCAACTCAGAACCTACAACCAAAACCTGTTGTAACTAGTGATCCTAATATCCTCTTATGCTTTCCTACTTTTCTTTTTCCTTCTTGCTCAAAAACTCCAAGTATGACACACTCTTGAAGAGTGCTCCAAGAAAACTGCATGTTTCCAAGAGTATGAGAGAGAGGGAATAGAGAAAGCTCCACTAAAACTTGTGAAGAAAAGCTTTCCAACTGATCCTCATATGCCTTTTTATTTATGAGGTCTCTATTTTCTTCATTTTCCATATATTTTGCTTCGTTTTCCTCCTCACATGCAGCTTGTGACCTTTCACCTCCCTCTTCTCCTAATTTACATTATTCTCATAAATAAAATGTGAATAAATGCCTCATCCCTTTCTAAAGCCTTTACCATTGCCTTTGCCAATTTCCCGAGCCATAATAATCGAAATGAACACCCACTAGGATGTTTTTCCACCACTCAACTTGGAATACATGTCACATTTCGTATATATTTTTACATGAATTTTTAATGAAGGTTGTTACAGAACCCCCCCCCCCCCCCCCTTGGCAGAACACCATCGTCGTTGTTACATGACACCTATAACCAACAAGATTGTTGAAAACAAAACATACTGTGCATGGAGTTTTATAACATAGCTCATTGTAGTATTTATAATGGCCACTGCTAAAACATGACAAACAGATGGTTTACTGGAGCTTTATAACACAACTCGTTACGTATTTACAATAATAACCACATATAGACACATATACATTTGCTTCATCCAACAAATAATCATATTGTCTATGGAGCTTTATAAATCCTTCTCGATATAGTATTTACAATAATACACACATATACACATATGCACATTTTCTCAACCAACAAATAAAAGGATATGATGCATGCATCTACAACAAAAGAATCCAGAGACTCACACCTCCACCCTTAAATTAATACCTGGATTCACCTCCTTCCTAGGAAGTCCATAATCCAATACAAGGTCAAATCTTAATCCAATGTCTAACACTACAATCTAGTGCCACTTGTCCTCTCACTGAACAATTACCAGCTCATTTTTCTAGAGCAAACTCCCAATGTGCGTCTGGTTCCATCTCACAATTCTAATGACTAAAAACTATATATCCTTGGCCTTCCCTTCTTTTCTACATAGTCCCTCAAGCAATCTTGTCACCCCCTTATGTGTATTCACACACCTTCGAAGTTCCTATGTCACCCACATCCTAGGTAGTCCATCTGTCGATTAGGTTTCCTCACATCAAAGTGTCCAAAAACCAAGGTATATCCCTTAAAACCATCATACCAGTCATAGTATGCTCATGGAAATCAATGGACTATTGTGTACGAGTGTCCCATAATGGTCTTGCTCCTGAATACTTTACCAGCATACTAGTGCATTTTCCAATTCATTTTGCTCATTTGTGGCCTATCTACAAGGTACACTCGCAATTATGTTCGCTTCTTGTCACAACAATTCAAACTAAATCTTGACCAAATCATCATGAATAAACATATCACATCTGGTGAGCTCAAACTCAAACATCATAAATGAAAATAAAACACTAATACTTATCCTTCACCGGTAGTTACTTCTATTGTTGTTCTTTCTTTACACACAAGGGATCGGTTGCCACACTCGAAGAACACATAGTGCCTTCTCCTCAACCATGTGCACATACAATTAGTGTGCATCACACACATAAAACCACACATGACATAAAACACCATGCAATACATGCACATACACCTAACATACAACCCATACAACTACACCCATTCTACAAAACAACACAATACATACTCCTACATTAAGTGTACAGAACAACATAAATACATACACAGAGTACAATGCAATGAATAACTATGTCACAATACCACAACTACATAATGCACATATATAGTATCGCATGCCTGCAACACAACATGTACGACATGCACAGAATACCACATGTACAACATTACCATATGTATAACATGTACGCAGTACCACCTGTAAAAGCACCACCTCCATGTGTACACAACACTGCATGTACACAACACCATCTGCACAATGTGTACACAATGCCACATGTACACCACACCACCTATACAATGTGTAGACAATGTTAGATGTACACAACACCACATGCACATGTAGATGACACCACATGTACAAAACACCATATGCATGACATGTACACAACACCACCTACACACAACACCTCATGTACAACAAGTACATGGAACCACATGCTCACAACACCATATGCACACAACAATGCATATCCATCATGCACATAGTACAATATGTACATAGCACCACATATCAACATGTATATAAAACCATCTATACCTAGCACTGCATATGCAACATTCACACAACACTATTTATACCACCTTGTACATAACATTGCATAAGCAACATGTACACACACTACATATACACAACATCGTGTGCACAGAACATCACAGATGCAACATCTACATCATATGCAATATATGCACAATACTAGTACCACACATCCAAAACCACATTGTCTGTACCGATAAACCTTGCTTCTGTTGTCTCTCTGTCATCCATGCTTATCTTAGCATGCAACAAAGCACACTGCTTTCATTTCGCTGATGTATCCTTCAACGTTACCTGTCATAACATAAACATAGTCATAATACCAGCATACAATATCAATTCATATCCACATGATACTCGCCTCATATATTTTTCATGACTACTCTTCCCACTTGATTCCCCATAAGACCATGAACCTTTTCATGCCATTCATTTGCATAAGAAATCATTCCTCTACAAGAATGATCACTGATAGCCCTATCAGACAATAACATAGATACATACATACATACATACATATACATAAACATTAGCATAAAAAAATCATGATCCTGTCAGACAATGATATGCATATGTATGCATATCATATATACATATAAACATCAACATAAAACAATAATGATCTAGTTAGACAGTGACTTACATACATACATATGTACATATAAACATTAGCTTAAAACAATCATGATCCAAGATGAACCTAACATACATACATATATACGCGTATACATATATAGACATCAACATAATCATGATCAAATTATAATTACTAGATATCATAAGTTCAAGGTTAAGAGAACCCCCTTTATGTGTGAAACACATGCACAAGATCAACAACAAAAGTTCCGAACATAGCCAAGGCATATGACGCCTCAAATCCATTCACCTTAACTTTCTTGATTACCCTTCCAATGATTGTCCCATTGTCGCCCATTTACACCAATGGACCCAACCAGTCCAACTGGTTGTCATACTTTTTCCTTCCACTGCCCTAATACATCCACTGAGCTTCCTTTGGGTCTTACCTTCCCCGCGAGATACCACACAACTCTTCTTGAGCTCTATTAACTTCCTCCTTCCCCATCCAATTCCCAATACTCTAAAAACAATAAAGGCAAGACCCATAAGGAAACAAGAATAAAACCATGGAAAAACAACAACAATACTACACCTCAAACAAAGTGGTATGGCCATGCACAAGATGCAACAAAAACTGAAATCAAGCACAAACAAATCATAATGAATCAAAATCAAAAGACTCTCAATAGACACCATGATTCAATCCCCATGGTTCCCAATGCTTCCAAAGTGTATCCCAACTTGAGCCTTCTTCATAATTTCATGGCAGTCTATTTGCCATGCAATCCCTTGCATCATATTTCCATAAACACACAACTACCAGTGCATAAATAAACATAACAATACACTGGTTACCTTACCTTGTTGTGTGAAGAAGTTTGCTTGCTACTGAATACATGCATGTCATCTCTCAAGGGACTCCAACCCTTTGACAAATATATCCATAACTAGAACCAACCGTTATACCTGTCAAATACATATTTATGAATATACCACATATCTTCATAATGTAAGACAAATTCAATGTTAAGAAGGCTTCCTGTATGCAAAGAACTCATTCATTTATAATCAGGGTTTCCAAACATAGCCAATGGAATTCTTTCCCAGTTCGTTTCTTTTACAAGTTTTACTTTGTTGCAATTGAGTCTTACTACATATTCTCACATCACCCTTTTGTTAGTTATATAAACACATGAATTGTTACCTTGTCATGCTAATACAAATAATTTTTGTTGCAATTGTTTACACATGTCAACCACATGTTCCAAATATCAATGCAATCATACCTATCAATTTGAAATCAACCTTTACCAAGACTAACAATCATGTCATACTCAACAATCAACTCATATTCATCATTCATAATACATAACCCTACAACTATCACCTACTTACACTCAAGTACATATCAGTTGTCTGAACACATAAGTATTAGTACAACCATATTAAAACAAGATCATTTCGGCAAGAAATATTATAGACACATACTCATATCATTCAAGTTTTGAAACATTCAAACAAAAGATAGATGCCATAAGAAAGTTCATACCTTATTGTGTGTCATCAGAGGATATCTTGTCTATGCAATCACTCTATATTAGCACAATAAAACTTCAAAACATATAAAATCCAATATAAATAAGGTCATGATATCCATAATAGTCACTAGCTAACATGTTCACATCATAAACTCATAAAACATTGGAATTCATATATAATAATCAAATATGCATAGTCATTCTAGATTAGAATGACATAATATTATATCATATTAACTCATACCTTAATATGATAACCCTAACCATTTTCATAGTCCAATCCAACTTAGTATGATACATATAACATCAAGAGCTTAATGTAATAACCTTAATAATCAAGTTACTAGCATATAACAACAAGTTATATATCATGCTCATCAACAACATATAACCTAATCATCAAGTTATCTAACACAAAACAACAATAGAAATTCATACAAGCATAGGTTACTATTATTAATGATTATTTGACACATGCGCATATGTATACACTAATAAACTAGCATAGACAATGTATGTAACCATAACATTAATAGAATGAAAAGCATACGCATAGCCATAATGCATCTAACAATCCTTAACCTACATACATACATGCCCAACATAAAATACATGTACAACTATCTACCTTTTACTGAAGGTTTAATGTCGCAACCTCATTCTGATGATCTACATCTTCTACTCTATCTCAGCCAACACATCAACATCATAACAACCAAAAACATCATGATCACCTAAAATGCATACAATGACCCGACAATGCATGTTTTACCTACTATGCATGCAGAATTGTAATCATGACAATGCATGAACAATAACCTATAGACGCTAACATGCATAAAAAATGCATATACAACCATACACTCATTATGAAACATTCCACAACAATACCATCAACCTTCACATGGAAACATCACTACAACCATGATTAACACCATGCAAATGAAACAAGCACATGGAATCCAAGCATAAGGAACACATATGCAACTTACATGAATGTATGACGAACACACTTCCCATTCATTCTAAGGGGTGAAACATGCTCTGATACCACTCTGTAACTCCCTCACACATATACCCATGTAACTGACTAACCGAGGTAAACATGTGATGAGAGGCTACTATGATGGGAGAAAATCGCTCACATCGGACAAGTAAATGTCATGTTACTTATCCGCCTGATATGGACGATGACCATTGGATATGGAGGCTCCAAATCAATGACGGAGATTCATTCCAATGGGCGACCAGATTTGACGAAGTAAAAAGGCAAAGTTGTATAATATTTGAAGTCTGACGTGGACAATGCGTTGGCAGGAAGTCATGTTTCACGGGCATTCTTGGAGTTAACGAAATAAACAGTCGTTTTGAGAACGTCCAAGAGAACTGACACTTAGTTCGTTACTAAATAGGTGGCCACCTCCCTAAGAGGCATTATACAATGATGATTATGCAGAACAGAGGGATTTAGATGAACAAAGGCAAGGAAACCAAAAAGCCGAGAAGTGGAAACAAACAATCGGAAAGCATATTGGCTTTAAAGCCATGAACTGACAGAGAAAGATAGAGATTAAGTTAGACGCAAAAAGATAAGACCATAGAGAAGAAGGCTAGCTGACCTGCAGAAGCAAAGGCATCATCGAGCTAGACAAAGCTAGAGAGAGTCAAAGAGTCTATGTACTCCAGAGAAGGCTTGAGAGGTTCAAGCGAACTCCTCTGTATATTCCTGCCATGTATGAGTCTCATATTGGGCTCATACTACTGTGACCAATAGAGGTCGAGTTTCAGTAAGTAGAGTCTGTGTACTCTAGAGACTTGGGGGATTCAAGTATATTCTTGTCGATTTATATCTTTGTGTGGGGCTCAAATTGAGCTCATTGTTGTAAAAACTCTACTTTGAAAACATAATAGAGAGGCCGCCACTGAAGGTTGGACCGAGAGACGTAGCCCAAGAGTATTGGGTGAAGTCCCTATTAAACTTGTTGTGTTTACATGTTTTCCTGTTATGTCTTCTCTAACTGCTTCAATGTCTATGTATTTCACAATCTTATCGATCTGTTGCATAAAATAACATAGGCACATCCATGCACATGAGTGTGTAATACCTTAACTGTTTGTCTTAGACCAATATAATATCATGATATATCTATATATCCCTCAATCTCTCCTTCTTTGTCTCTCTATTTCAACCCTCAAAACACACACACTCTCTCACTCCATATATATCAATCTCTCTATCCCTTCCTCCCTATCTCCATCTCTCTCTTCTTCTCTCTCTTACCTTTCTATCTATATCTCTATCTCCCTTTGTCTCTTTATATCACCCCCAAAACATACACTCTTTTCCTCCAATATATCTATATATCCCTCCCTCCTCCTCTCCCTCTCTCTCTCTCCCTCTCTTCCCCTTCTCTCCCTCTCCCTTGCTTCTATCTCTCTTTCCTCTATCCCTCTCTCTCTATCTTCCTTATCACTCGATCTTTCTTTCTCTCTCTCCACCTTTATCTCTCTATTTATTTCTTCTTACCTCCCTTCCCTCTCTGTCCACATTTATCTCTCTATTTATTTCTTATTACCTCCCTCTCTCTCACCCTCCAAGTCCATCTCTCTTTCCCTCCCTCTCTCCACCCTCTCACATCCTCTTTGTCTTCATTCCTCTCTCTCTCTCTCCCTCAACCATCCAAATCTATGACTATATCCCTCCCTATCTCCTCTCTCTCTCTCTCTCCACCCTCCAACTCTATTATTATATCCCTCCCTCTCTCCTCTCTCTTTCTCTACCCCATTCTCTTCATCTCTCCTTCTTTGTCTCTTTATCTCACCCCAAAACATACACACTCTCTCTATGCCTCTCCCTTGTCACTCCCTCTTTCTCTTCTCTTCTCACTCTCTATGTATTTCTTCTTTCCTCCCCCTCTCCTTGTCTCTCTCAAGTCTACTCTTTCATAATTCCTCTCTCTCCCTTTCTATTCTACCTCCCTCTCTCTTCCCCAATCTCTCTCTCTCTCTCTCTACCCTCCAATCCTCTTTCTTCCCCATCACTCTCGTCGTCTCTCTCAAGTCTTGTCTCTCATTCTTCCTCTCTCTCCCTTTCTCTCCTAGCTCCCTATCTCTTCCCCCATCACTCTCTCTCTCTCTCTCTCTCTCTCTCTCTCTCTTCACCCATCACACATTCTCTCTCTCTCTCTCTCTCCAACTATGTTACTATATCCCTCCCCCCTCTCCTTATTTCTATCTCTCCTTCTTTGTCTCTGTATCTCACCCCTAAGCATACACTCTCTCTCTCCAGCTCTCCCTTGTCATTCTCTCTCTCTCTCCACTTCTCACTCTCTCTGTCTTTCTTCTTCCCTCCTTCTCTCCACCTCCAATTCCATCTCTTTATCCCTCCCTCTCTCCTCCTCTCTCACAAGTCCTCTCTCTCATCCTTCCTCACTCTCCCTTTCTCTCCTACCTTCTTCTCTATTCTTCTATCTCTCTCTTTCTCTCCCTCTCCCTCTTCTCTCGGATCCTCTCGCTATCTCACTCCCTCTCTCCTTCTCTATCTCCCCCCTCCATCTTGTGTCTCACTCTACCTCTCTCACTCATCTCCCCCTCTCTCTCTTCATTCCTCCTCTCCACTCTCTTTTAGTTTATCTCCATCTCTCCCTTGTCACTTCCCCTATGTCTCCACCTCTAGCACTCTATGTCATTATTCTTCCCTCCCATATATTTCTAGAGTTAATATATATCATGATATATTAATATATATTATAATATAACAAATTTAATATTGTATTAATCCAAAGTTATTAATTTAATAATATTAATATTATAGCATATTAATATGAATATTTAGATTTAATAATAATAATAATCTTTTAATATTAATATTAGGGTTAATAATATCTTTTTGCATGGTATTAATAATTTTTTGGCCCATGGTATTTGGTCCATATGCTTCACCTAAATAAAACCTCTTTTTGGAGTGTTAGTAAGTATAAAGATCCTTATGGAGTTAATATAAAAAGAGGTTTTATCTATTTACCATCCTTCTGGTTTATTTATATTTTTATTTATTTATCATATGTCATTTATTTGCTATGGTATTTGACCCATGGCCTTGGTATATAATTATATGTTTATTTCTAATCCTATCTTATATATTTTTATTTATTTACCCTACCTCTTTAAAATTATTTTATATTTATTTATTTACCATACCTCTTATATAAATATGGTATTTGGCCTATGGTATTAACAATTATTTGTGTCATCGCACTTGGCCCATAAGCTTCACCATTTTTCTTTTTTTTTAATTTCCATAAATATAAAGAGGTTTATGGAGTAAATATAAAAATAAGTTTTATTTATTTATCATACTTTTGGAGTAAATATAAAAAAAAAGTTTATCTATTTACTATATCTCTAGTTTATTTATATTTTTATTTATTTGCCACACCTCTAAGCCCTATAAATATTGTAGAATATTTTGTACAAGTTAAATTCCTACCATCCACCTAATAATTATTAAATATTAAATTTCATTTTAAAAATCTTATTTAAAAAAAAACCTATTTTATTATAATAATAATACAAAATTATATTGTAACTTAAAAAATATTAAATTATCTTTTAAAAAATAAAAATAATATTATTTTTATTTTTTTTAACATCGTAAAGAAAATTTTATTAATTTTAAACCTCATAATATAAAAAAACACTTGAATCTCAAGTTAGCATAATATACCGCTCAAATAAACCCATTAAAAATAAAAGTAATTATGCTTCAGACAAGGGAAAAAAAGGAGAAACACATGTTTCATATATTACTCAAATATTTCCTTAATTAAAAATAAAATTTATTTTTGAAATAAAGAGGAATGAAAAAATAAATAACTTATAATTTTGTATAAAAAATTTAATCTATTAAATTTATAATTATTAAAAAAAATTATATCTATTAAATATAAATTCATTGAATATTTTGTGGAATTTAAATTTCTAATTATTTAATTTAATAATTATGATTTATATATTGTAAAAAAAATGTTTTCTTATATAATAATACAAAACTACATTAGATTTTTAAATATTATAAATAATTTTAAGTATGGAGGGGTTTGGGTAGTGTATTATTTTAGATATCAATTTTTGATCTATGACTATGTCCATGAGAGGTAGTCACTAATTTCTCATGATTTTTGAATAGTTCATTTAGCACAATTATCACTTTTGGGGCTTGCCCAATAATTAGTATTTCGCGGGAGGTCACCCATCCCAGTGTGCTTAACTGTGGAGTTTTCCCCACAATCAAGCCCACTTACCTTGCTACCCCATTTGCAAAACCTTAGCAAGTATTGTGACTCATTAACCACTCTAGTAGAGTTCCCTTCACTCTTTTGAATTTTAAGTATTGAGGGGTTTTGTAGTGCATTATATTAGATATCATGTTTTGGGATTCAACTTTCATCTATGATCATTTTCATGAAAGGTAGTGGTAAGTGACTAATTTCTCTTAATTTTTTTATAGTTATGACTAACCAAGTTGAATCCCAAAATATGATATCTAATATCATAAATAACCTCAGATTAGAATAATATACCACTCAAATAAACTCATTAAAAAATACAAATATTAATAATTGTATGGAAAAAAAGTAAATAATAGATATACCACTAAAATAAAGCCTAATATAAATAAAATAAATAAAAATAAAAATTTACACTCAAATAAACTCTACTATAATAATATAATATAATATATATATAATAGTATAATATAAAATAAAATAAAAATTATGCCTCAGACGAGTAAAAGACAAACAAATCTAACATTAATCCACATAAAGGACTGAACCTATAAAATTTATAAATGGATAATTAGCACGCTTTATACCTCTAAACTAAGCTGAGTTACATGTAACCACGCTTTTAATACTTACCACGGCCAAAGTAGTCCTGTCAATCCTAATCTTCAAATTAACTTTGACCGGCTGGGCTGCTTTCAAATTCCTTCCGAGGGCGATAAAGAGATTCCCCTGTGCCCCATATATATATAAATATTTTTAGTTACTTTCACTTTTGGCTGTTTTGTTTGGCAGCCTTTAGCAGTTTTTATTTTTTTCTCCCCGATGATTATGGAAAGGTCGGATTTTCTCCGAAGTTTCTTCACAAATTATTTTGGACGTCACTGCTCTTTGATGGATGTATCATGTATATCACGATTCATTTCTTTGGCGCTAAGTAAAGCAGCTGTCCATTTGAAAATGTGAAAAGCCGTGATGTTCTCGACCACACCTATCAAAAAGCGTTCATTCACGACAAATCGCACTTTACTTGCACTATATCTATCTGTGCTTGTTCAGAATAAAGTCGTGTGAGAAGCGGAGAACCGTCTAAGTGAATTGCTGAGTAGATGAGCACGATACAGCATTTACTCAAGTTTCATACTTCACATTCATTTGGTCAACAAATTATTGGATAAGCGGAGAATAGAGTGGCACACTGAATAATATTAGCACGACACGGCACATTGATAAAGTTGTCATTGACAGGGACTTCACCTTGTTTCGGGAATTTCGGACTACTAACTTCTTGGAGACGCGGAGAATCGAGCGAGTGAATTGCAAGTAATCAATATTAGCACGACACAGAACATTGATTAAGTTGACAACGTGGAAAGTTGCATACCCTACGTGTCTCGAGCGAATAATAAGCGTTACAGTATTTAATAGACTTTTATGTGTATTGGAGTACCGCAGATTTATATATAAATATTACCCTCTGTTAGAGTTTCATGTTTGTGAGTCAAAAGGCATTCGGGTGTGAAGGGTTGTGTAGGGCGAGCAATGGGAATGTCGATGAGAAATGATATTAGCACAGGAAGGAACGAAGTATCAGCAGGGGATTCGCCAGTTCCATATCTATTGGCTGGAATGGGTGTCATGCTCGGTCTCATAGCCTTTGCTTTGATTGTTCTCGCATGGTCCTACTTGAAGGAGCGCACTACAGGAGGACAAGAAAACAACAGATCGGAGCTTGGCGATGGTCCAAAGAATGGGATGACTGAGGACATGTCAAACACTTCGGATTGTCAGGAAGACCTGAGAGTAATTGTGATTATGGCCGGAGATCAGGAGCCGACCTTCATTGCTAAACCAGCGCCTGTGGCCGCTACATCGAATTAAAATATCCAACACATTGAATTAAAAGGCGAGCTTCTACTTCTTTCTTTTTTGGTATTGCAGATCTATAAGTTATGAGTGTGGATGAGGAATATTATTTAGAAGATGGAGCTTAGAGAGATATCAACATTCAACAGGGTTTCTGTTAGGTATGTAAAATGAGGTGTACAATACCTGAGGAATAGGAATTTTTGCAGGGCCGGAATCTATAAAAGAGATTTTCTATAGTTGCAGAAGGCGAGAATATCATGAATGCCGTTGAGCATGGTTTTTGTTATTCGATTTTGTATTGGACTGTATTGAATAAAAAATATTTTTAACTTCTTGTCAATGGCTTTGAATCACATCCACCCAATATACGTTCACACGATATTCTTCTTCTTTAGGAATTCTTTTTCATTCAAGATAGAGGGCTGATATTTATAATCTCAAACCCTATTGTTCTCGGTTTCAGGCATCTTTAATTTTCAAATTAAATTAAATAACAGATGTCTATCCTTTTTTTTTTAATGTATTAAATCAAATGGCATAGGAATCGTTTCCATTCCCGAATCTTTCGATTCAGGTCCCCATACCATCACGTCCCATAAGCACCAGGTTTACCGTCTGCATGAAAAAGATCCCTGTTAGAAAAGTTTGTAACCGCCATCATAATCTCAATCTCTATTGCAAATTTTAAGAATATTTTGTGACACTTTGATCAAATTTTAAGAATATTTTGTAACACTTTGATCAAATTTTAAGAATATTTTGTAACACTTTTACCAATGGAATAATACAAAACCTTCTTAGAAAAGTTTGCAACGACCATCATAATCTCTATTGCAAATTTTAAGAATATTTTGTAACACTTTTATCAATGGAATAATAAAATGGCAAACTAGTATCCAAAACCCAGAAGCACGGCTAACCGGAGACAATGCAACATAAGTTATAAAACTTGCAATTGACTCATCATTGGAATGAGTAGTCACTGCCAGAATGCTTCTACCTATTACCTGCGAAAAAAACGATCCCCGCCGGTCATGGTAATGTTCCAGGCCACGCCGAGAGTCTGCATCAGGAAGCTTTAATCGAAAGATGGAAATTATTTGCAGACCAAAAAGAACGGAGCATCGCAAGTTATTTTCCTTATTTTCCATGCTCTTTTTCATATGTTTGATTTATGTTCTATGTTTTCACAATGTTCTTCTCCCATGGTCGATGAGTTACCAAGGCAGATAGTAATATTCATGCAGTAAATCAATAAACTTTCGTTTATAATATGAACCGAATGATATTCTCATTTACATCTATCATTTGCTTTGACGGTAACTAAAAGAGAGACTCTGATTCTGTCTGTTTTCGCTGTAGAAAACGATGATTCTTCACCATCAGCACCACAGAGATGTCTATGAAATCATAAATGGCATTAATAGGCACAAAATTTGAAAATCCAGAGCAAGCATTCCAATCCGTATGTCTGTTCTCTCTATTCAATTTATCGGTTCCGTTTTTTGGACACCGGTATGCAATTTAAAGAGCTATTTTTCAGAGGAGATTCTTACTGGTATCAGTCATTAGCTTCTACCTATTTCTGGTAGAGAAGCGCGCACGATAGGTTAGGCATTCGTTGCTGTTCATGGTGATTCTTACTGATACCAGTCATTAGCTTCTAGCTATTTCTGATGGAGAGGCACGGATGATGGATTAGGCATTCGCTTGTGTTCATGGAAGTTCAACTCAAAAGTGGCCTATTTTACGGTGGAAAGCAATCACTTGGCTCTTATAGATCTGCTCTTTTAAGGGGAAGATTTACACTGAAGGTCCTGGTAGTGCATTAGGGTTTCCGGCCCATTCACGAGTCGAAAATGGGAAGGAAACCGGCCTATTTTCTTCTGAGATCCTAATATACGAGAGCACTAAACTGAATTAATATCTGCCGAATGTGATTGTAAGCATAAGAACCGGATCGAACTGTGCCAGTGCACGCCGTCTAGGGCTTCAATAGGAATAACTCTAGTAGCTATTAGAAACAGAGTGGAATTAATAGCTACATGCGAAGCTTAAGGGAAGCACATCCAGTAAATTAAGATTCAAGAGGCAGAGCAGCAATATGTGCCACCTACATTAGCTTGTGAAGACATGGAGGAATGAACCATGTAAAATACAGCGATTATACATTAATTAAATGAAAGAATCATGTAAAAGTTGGTTTTTGTATGCAGGTTAATCGTCTAACATTAATGTGATTTTTAATAATATTGAAATTAATATTTTGTAATTATTTCCTAATATGATTTTAGAGTTATTAATAATATTTTAAATTTTAATAACTCTATAATAATACATTAAGATTTATATATATTAACACATTTCAATCCTAATTCAATCTATATATTAACTCATTTTAATCAGAATTCATTTTTTTTATAGACATTATGTTTAGCCATGGTAAAGGATAGACATTATGTTCAACATGTTTATAGTTAACTATAGACATTGTACTCAACGGTAGGTTATATTCAATTGTAGTGAACTTTAGTCACAGTTAGTCAATTAGAGTTAATCATAGTCAAGCATAATCAAGGGTTAAAAATGTTTGATAATAATAATGTTAATACTTTTATAACATTTCCCAACAACATTAATGTAACCATATTCAACCATGGTCATCTATGGTTAACATTGTCACCCATAGTGAATATGGTCAACCATGTTCATTTATAGTTAAACATCAACAACCATGGTTAGCAATGTTCACCCAGAGTCCCATAGGCAACCATGTTCCAAAGTTGGCATCACAATGTCTTTTTTCTTTATAAACTGTTGCAATTGGATATTCTTTAGCAAAAAAAGGAGTACATTGTAATCACATCCAGATTAGACAGACATTGAAAAAGATACAGGTAAGGGAGTGGATTTCCCCTCTTTATTACATCATACAGCATTAATTAATTTTCTACTGTGAAGACAACATCATAAAATCTAATTGAATAAACCATTTCCTCTTATAACCGAGAGGCATGAGCCATGTCAAAACATCAAAACAATCATTTTTCCAATGTCGATGTAGTAGAAAAATGTGTAACCAAGAGACATAATCTTTGCAGAGCTAGAGCCATCTCCAAGACCATATCACCATATCACCATGAACCCAAATACCAAAAGAGAGGAACTTCTAGTGACCTTTCAGCGAACCATATAGCCAAGAAACAAAATGCTAGGGACATGAATTGTCAATAGCATATAGCCGTGAACCAAAATGCCACAGAGAGGAATTGCCAACAACCATTTTGCCACTGAACCACATAAAGCTAGATTTAAAACCTATCATTAAATCCCATAGAAGATATAAGGTACAATGCCACCATCTCATTGACCATAAGTGCATACACGAGGCTCCAATTACTGAAGAACGAGGAAAAATAAGGGCCATGTCACGATGCAAAGTAGAAAAAAAATTAGAATGAAAATAAAGGTGTGAGGAAATAGGAGAACCATATCATTAGAGCTATAAAATTCACTTGTAGAGAACCAATCTTGTAGCATAACTTATATGCACGTTCATGAAAAAGATAAAAAGCTTGGATGAATGTAGAAATAATCACATAACGAACCAGTCCCATATTATGAGAGCCAAGGAAAAAACCATCTACAACAATGTAACAAGATTTTTATAATGGAAATAAAACAAAAAAAATGAGCTCAAATTCTTGTCCTCATTAGATGAGATGATAGTGACATCCTAAGCGTTATGAACTGTTGGATGAGTAGCATCACTAGGAAGGTCGATAAAATCACTAGAGGAAAAACCTAAAACCAGATTGCTTTCTAGCTAAGTCAGTCTAGAATCAACATTTTCGAGACATAAACGTTGGTTTTCGCATCACATGTTTAATATTCTCCAACCTAAAGAATACATTATAAGCTTCAAATTTCTTGTGTTTAAAAATGATGTTCCATAGTGTATCCATCTGCTGATGCAAAGCCAAAGAATACAATAACTGAAGTTTCCTTTTTCCAGAATCTACCTGGATACGAAACCCCTTTCATAACTGCACCTAGCACCTTTGAATCAGGATGACAAGGGTGTTCTCCAATTTATTTTGACTCATCAAAAGAATTTCTTTCCTCACATGAAGAGAAACAACATCAAATAATGTTCTAATTGGGTCACAAGAAAAAGGGTGAATTATCTTGAATCCAATAGTTCCCACTGTAGCCCTTTGGCTCATTAATCTCTGAAGTGGAGGAATGAATACTACAATAAAAGAGCAAGAAAAACAAGTAAAAGAATCATGACCTCCGAAACTAAAATATTGATGTACCACCGAGCCTTGAACCCCTCACTGAAGAACAAATAAATCATCCCTAAACCGCCACATCAAATGGCGAAAATCCAAGTACATTTCCTAATTTAGGACAAAACAAATACGTTAAACACCAAATTCCCTAAAACCATGCTAAACTATGAAAGATTCCAATAACCAAACTAAAAACCATAACAACACCAATTTTCATACCACCCAATGTGTTCCCCAAAGTTATAACCCAAATAATTACATAGAATAGTAGTAGGATAAGTTGTAAGAAGCCCGAGTACATAGACTTCGAGTATTCCAAAAAAGTAAACCAAATAAAACCCACTAAAACCGTATTGATGTATGACACTTTGACATATAGAGCAATAAACTTGTAGAATTCAAAGGCACATGGTAATGGACCCAAGTTATCAATAAGTAGAGAAAATCATTTTAGAAAGGGAAAAAATAGCTTAACACATGCTAGAAGACTATCTAGATGGAACAACATTCAAGGAATTTCTGTGAGCTCATCAAATAAGCAAATTGCTAGAACATGCATAAGAGAAATCAAGAACAACATTTATAAACTAAAACATGCAAAGGAGGACAAGAATGAAACCTCACATCCTTTCCCATAATGCATGTACCTCTTCGAGCCCAAATCATTTACCTCACATTTATAGTGAAAAGGCATGTTGTTTGAGCCCCAACGCCCATCAACGAATCTATGCCATGCCATAACCGAATATGGAGACCTATATCGTGGGTGCACAAAGAGGCTCTAATGTCACCCTCATTTACACCCCCATCGGGGAACTTGAAATCAAAATGTCACAAATAAATATCAATGTCACAATGTATCAAACAAAAATCATTATCATAATATGAAAAGAGAAAAATAAACTCCACAAAAATCAACATTGCAAAATGTGAAAGAAATAATCAATGCTATGATGTAAGAAATAAATATTCAAATATAACAATGCATTGTTTTATGAACACGACATCCAAGTGTGGAAAAAATAATTATCATGGTTACTATTAAGATATTAGTCTACACAATAATACATTGACTAGATATTAACAACACATAAATCTACACATTGACACATTGATAACATATTAACTATACCTTGACACATATCATCTATTGTTGGCTATGCTGGTTATGGTTAACATGGTCAAACATAATTAACATGGATCCCATAGAAATCCATAGTGACCATGGGAATTAACTTTAATATTTTTCCCAATGTGACAAACACCAAAAAACATCACAATGCGATGAACAAAAAGAGCATTGTAATTAAATAAAACAATAATGTCACAATGTGATGAACAAGAAACAATATAACATAATTTGAAAAATAAAAAATTACATACCTATCTGATGAAAAAAAATAAATGTCATAATTTGACAATCAACAATCCATGTCATAATGTTGTCACATTAGAATGTGAAAAATAAAAAATAACATTTCAAGGTAACAAATAAAAAGTGGCTTCACAATGTCATGAACAAGAAATGACAATGCAATTTAAGAAGCAATACATATGAGAATTTGATCTATGTTTACACGGTTTTCTAGGTTGGTCTATATTTCATAGGTTGAACTAGGTTTTCTTATGCTTACTAAATAGACCTATGTTTATTATGGTGACCTATATTTATTTGGTTTACTAGATTTACTTCGTTGTTCTAGGTTTACTATGTTGAACTAGGATTGCTAGGTTGACCTATGTTTACAAGGTACACCTAGGTATACTAGGTTAACCTAAGTTTACTAGGTAGAATTAAGATTAATAGGTTAACCTAATATTACTAGGTTGACATAGGTTTATTATATTGATCAACATTTACTAATTTTACACAATTTATGAAGTTAAATTATGGTTTACTATGCTATATATTAACATATCAATAGAAATATTAACACATGTTCGGTTAACCATATTCAACATGGACATCATGTTCAACCATGATTAATTATAGGCCTTATTTTCAACATTCCTATATTTAACTCTTAACATCATGCCTAATGTACCATTTGTCAACCTTGGTCAACTATAATGAACGACAATCAATGTTTAAACATTGATAATAGTCAACCATGTTCATCTATAGTTAAATATTAATAATCATGGACAAATATTTTCACTTATACTCACCCATGTTCAACCATTTTCTGCCATATACAACCATGGTTGACCAGATTTAACCATGGTCAAACATGGTCAAATAATATGATGTTCTAAGTGTTGAATTTCAGCAACTCAAGGAGAAATTCACTCCATTGGATAATCTTACTCATATAGAGAAGCTCCTACTAGCCTATAACACCCTCCTCCCACATCTACCCAAGTAATGAAAATTCGAGGTAAACATGTGATGAGAGGCTACTATGATGGGATTCAACCTCTTGTGTGACCTTAACGAAGTGATATTGATGGAAACACAACATACAAACCTTCCACATCGGCATGAGGACTCCCAAAAACCATCCCAACCATTATGGCAATGAGCCTTTGGGTCCCACTGAGTTTTTAGGCGAGTCGATCCCTGAACGTTCTAATGATATGGGCATGCCAGCATTTAGAGGGCTCTAGATGCTCCCACAGCATGGCATGCCCCTGTCCATGGACTATTTTTCTCAGTGTTGAGTAAACGTCCCCTAGATTTGAGTGACTTTTTCAGGCCCAAAGCCTACGTCATTGGCCAGAATTAAATGACACCTTCAGAACTGAAAGATAACAAGGTAACGTTGATACAAATGCAATTACTTAAACAAGGGCTCTACTGGACCCCTAGCCATGATAGGAATTTCATCGAACATATCACAAATATATAACCTACAAGTGTAAACAAAATATTTAAGTATGGGGTCTCATACTTATTTGGGATTCTCTATGAGGCATGGTTTCCTTATCAACATAGTTGCGTTGTCATTTATTATGACATAGATACGTTGTTCATTCATTTGCAAGTAAAAACATGATGAAAGCCACACATAATACATGTGCATAACTAGCATAATAACAACATAAATACCAAGGAAATAAAAATCATATAATCCACATATAAAGCAATATAATACTCATGAAATACCAAGGAGAAATAACCTCATATTAACGATGCAAAAGAAAACCCGGTATGGGACTACTAGATTTCATCCGACCGTAGATTGGTTGAGCTAGGTCTCTCTTCAGCCAATTACCCTTGTGCCATATTCCAAGCATGAATGTGGGATCTCATTAAACACATCAATCAAAACAATCCAATGCTTCCAAAGGTAAAACGACCTCAACCCATTAAACACTGATTCCACGTCATGATCAAACATCACAACCATTATGATATTGGTCTCTAGCCAAGCCTTCTAGGGCTCCAGAGCGTTTTTTCCAACAAAAGCTTCCAGGACTAGTAACTCAACCCATAAATATACAGGGTGCTAGAGTGTGTATACAACCAAGGCTCCAAGTGTTATGAAACTAGCTCACAAAAATAGAGAAAAGATAGATCAACACCTTAGAAATAAGCCTCTTCGAGGGGGAAACCTCCTTTACATTACAAAATGAACAATTCTTGGATGATACAAATGACAATATATCCTTTCTATATATAGCAATCTAAGGGGTCATAATATAATTAGAGCGGACATAACAATAATAATGTACGGGCTCAATAATAACAATAGTGGGCTTCTATGGGGCACAATAATAATAATATGGGGACTACATGGGTAGAATAATATAATAAGGGGGTTGTAATAATAACAATAAGGGGTTACACTAGTAGTATAGGGACCTAACATGCCCCTTGTCTTTAAAAATTGTTTTCCTCAACGATTGAGTAGTTCTTGATGCTTTTGTATAAAATTATTGTCCTCCCATGTAAAATCTTCAGCGAGTAAGTTCTTCCACTTCATGAGATATACTAAAATTCATCGATTTTGTAGCTGTTGGGTTCTTGTTTCTATGACTGCTCTAGGTTCCAATATGTTCTTTTTCCTTCCTCATCAAGTTCTGGAAATATTGTTTGAACTAGGCTCTTCTACAACTTTTGAATGAGTGTTGACACTTCTTCGTCCTTCTTCCATTCATCCCTTGCTTCACTTATCCAATCTGGTTGGATAATAGAAATAACACAAAAAAATGCTTCCACATCCTCATCCTTTCTTGAGAGTGCATATGCAATAACATTTTGCTTCGCTATTTTGTAGATGATTTCCAAGTCATGACCCAACATATTTGCGACCCCTTTTTTCTATTCTTCTGAAGGTAATATTTGTTCTAAAACGTATTTAAGGCTATCATGATCCTTTTTTACATTGAAGTGTCTTCCCATTAGGTAAGGTCACCATTTCTTTAGTGCATGTATTATTCCCAACATTTCCTTATCATAAATAGCTTGCTTGAGGGAAATTTGTTTATATGGATGCAGCCGTAAAAATATCCAATTGCCTACATCAAAAATTCTTTCACTAACATGTTGATTTTCCTGTTGTTTCGTTCGATTCTACACCAAAATGGCATTATCCTTTAAAAATTGGAGAACTTGTTGTTGATGCTCAATGTGATGTTTCACTTCTTGAACCTTTTTCTTCTTGATATGTCCTTCTATATTGAAAGTTTTAGCAATGGTAATTTATGTTTCTTGATGCTCGATGTGATCTTTGACTTCTTGAAAATTTTTCTTCTTGATATGTCCTTATATCTTGAGAGTTTGAGGAGTGTTAAATCTTGTCAATGCTTTACAAGATATGGTTGGATTCGTTCCTTCTTTCTCTGGGGTTTGTTCCTGGTGTAGATCCTCTTCTTTTGATGTTTCTTGATCCCTTTCTTCCTCCTTTTCACAATCAATGTAAAATAATTTCTTCTCAGCACACTTATGACCTCTAATGTATGTGTTATCACAATTGTAACAAAGCCCCTTTTCTCCTTTTTCTTCCAATTGATGTGGTGTCAAAATTCTAGGTTGTGGAAGGTTAGGAGAAACGACACTTCCATATTTATAGTTGTGAGGGGTAGACTTCCTTGTTTCCATAATTTTTCTTTCCACTTTTATTTCCAACCTGAATGAATTCTCCAATGAATTAGGTTCCCAAAGACGAACCTCACATTGAATGTTATCCTTTAAAGTCCATATGGAGGCATCAATCCTCTGCTTTTCTAGAATATAATTTTCCCTTATATTCATTTTTTTAAAGTCCTCTATGTGCTTTTCCATTCAACACTTTTGTTTGATATTTATCAATTGGCTAAAGAAGGTGTTTCGCGTTGTATCCTCATAATGTGCTATCATTTCCTTTGGAAAATTGACCATATAGGAAGTGATTTATGAGAAAAAAAACCTTTTATACCATAAACATTGATCCTATTCTAAATATGAAGATGCAATACATACCTTTTGTAACAGTTGCACCTCATGTAGATCAAAATATTGCTCCATGTATAGTATCCCATTTATCGGATCCTTTCAATCAAACTTCCTCATATCGCCTTTTCTTGATTTTAGGAGCTCCTTCTTGAAATGATTATAACTCTGTGATTTCATATCTCCAAGTTCTGAAATCATGTCCTACAGTATCCCTCTCGGTCCTCTTTCTAATCCCACAAGTCTGATCAAGATTGGAATCTGCAAGGAAGAGTTATGTCAAATCTCCCACGATGAGCTAATTATAGACTAGTTCAATAAAGTGAACTTGAATGAAGAGAAACGTGTCACTCTTTGAACCTTAGGACCTAAAACAAATATAGAGAAACCTACAGTCCATCCTCTTTCTCTAACTTCTTACGAAATTTTAATCTGATGCTCAAAGAGAATTTATGACGAATTTCCTAAGGTCACCTATTTGGGATGTAATTCAGGAGCCTTCACAAATCCTAAATGTCTTGGATTGTATCTCCGAAAAAATAGCAAACCAATATCTGAAATTTGGTCCCGAGCTTCACCAAGTTTTCAGCTTAAATGGGTTTTAATTTCAGAATCTAAAACTTCATAGAAAAAAAATTATATCAAAAATTCCATGATGACCTATCTGAGATGGAATTCTAGAGCTTGCAAAAATCTTAACTTCCTCACGTCATATCTATGAAAATATAGCAAGAGAAGATCTGGAATTCCGACCTGAGGTTTAGAACGATTTATTCTCAAATGGATCTTTTTTATTCATCTGAAATGTCACAGGAATACAATTATAGGTAAAATGCCATGACGACCTATTTGGAGTAGCGAAACCCTAGAATCCAAATCTCTAATACCAAACGTTATGAAACCAACTCACAAAAATATAGAAAAGATAGATCAACACCTTAAAAATAAGCCTCTTTGAGGGGGAAACCTCCTTTACATTTCACAGTGAACAATTCTTGGATGATACAAATGACAACACCTCCTTTCTATATATAGGAGTCTAAGGGGTCATAATATAATGTGAGCCAACATAACAATAATAATGTAAGGGCACAACAATAACAATAATGGGCTTCTATGGGGCACAATAATAAAAATATGGGGAGCACATGCGCAGAACAGTATAATAAGGGGGTTGTACTACTAAAAATAAGGGGTTACACTAGTAGTATAGGTAGCTAACAATAAGACTAATAAATCAACCCATGAAGGCCTCCAAAGCATTTTTCGAACGAAGGTTCCAGGACTAGTAACTCAACCCAAAACATATACAAGGCTCTAGAGTGTGTGTACAACCAAGGCTCCAAGACTAATCACTCAACCCACCAAGGGCTCCAAAGCATTCTTCCAACCGAGGTTCCAGGAATAGTAACTCAACCTAAGTTGTTACAGGGATCCAAATCATTTGTCCAACAAAGGCTCCAAAAACTAGTAATTCAAACCAAGCTAAAGGAAACATGAGAACCAACTAGAAAAACAAAGAAATGAACACACAAAACCATGTCTATCTAGGAAATGGAAAGGCTAGGTAAATCCATTGTCAATCCAAGCAATCCTCCATGCTAATGACAGGTCATGACCAATAAACCACATGCATATTCCATGCATTCCAGAACTAGTGAGGAAAACATACATGCAACTTGGTACCTACAACCAAAACCTATTGTAACTGGTGATCCTAATATCCTCTTGTGCTTTCCTACTTCTCTTTTTCCTTCTTGCTCAAAAACTCCAAGTATGCCACACTCTTGAAGAGTGCTCCAAGAAAACTGTAAGTTTCCAAGAGTATGAGAGAGAGAGAATAGAGAAAGCTCCAATAAAACATGTGAAGAAAAGCTTGCCAATTCATCCTCATAAGCCGTTTTATTTATGAGGCCTCTATTTTCTTCATTTTCCACTATTTTGCTTCATTTTCCTCCTCACATTCAACTTGTGAAATCCGATGTCAATCCAAGAAATCCTCCATGCTAATGACAGATCATGACCAATAAACCACATGCATATTCCATGCATGCCAAAACTAGTGAGGAAAACATACATGCAACTCGGTACCTACAACCAAAACCTATTGTATATGGTGATCCTAATATCCGCTTATGATTTTGTACTTTTATTTTTCCTTCTTTCTCGAAAACTTCAAGTATTCCACACTCTTGAAGAGTGCTCCAAGAAAACTATAAGTTTCCAAGTGTATGAGAGCGAGAGAATAGAGAAAGCTCCACTAAAACTTGTCAAGAAAAGCACAATTGATCCTCAAAAGACTTTTTATTTATGTGGCCTCTATTTTCTTCATTTTCCATTATCTTGCTTCATTTTCCTCCTCACATGGAGCCTGTGACCTTTCACCTCCCTCTTCTCCTAATTTCCATTATTTTCATAAATAAAATGTGAATAAATGCCTCATGCCTTTCTAAAGCCTTTACCATTACCTTTGCCAATTTCCTGAGCCATAATAATTGAAATGAACACCCACTAGGATGTTTTTCCACCACTCAACTTTCAATATGTGTCACATATCGTATATATCTTTACATGATTTTTTAACGAAGGTTGTTATAGAACCCCCCCCACCCCCCCCTTTGGGGGAACACCGTCGTTTTTGTTCAATGACACCTATAACCAACAAGACTATTGAAAACAAAACATACTTCCCATGGAGTTTTATAACATAGCTCATTGTAGTATTTATAATGACCACTGCTAAAACATGACAAACATATGGTTTACTTGAGCTTTATAACAAAGATCGTTACGTATTTACAATAATAGCCACATATACACACATATACATTTGCTTCATCCAAAAAATAATGAAACTACCATTGGAGCTTTATGAATCCTTCTCGATATAATATTTACAATAATGCAGACATATACACATATGCACATTTTCTCAACCAGCAAATAAAAGGATATGATGCCTGCATCTGCAATAAAGGAATCCAGAGACTCACACCTCCACCCTTAAATTAATACCAGGATTCACCTCCTTCCTAGGAAGTCCATAATCCACTACAAGATCAAATCTTCATCCAATGTCTAACACTACAATATAGTGCCACTTGTCCTCTCACTGAACAATTACTAGCTCATTTTTCCAAAGCAAACTCCCAATGTGGCTCTGATTCCATCTCACAATTCTAATGACCAAAAAGTATATATCCTTGGTCTTCCCTTCTTTTCTACACAGTTCCTCAAGCAATCTTGTCACCCCCTTATGTGTATTTACACACCTTCGAAGTTCCACTCACACCCCCATGCCAGGTAGTCCATCCCTCATCAAGGTTTCCTTGCATCAAAATGTCAAAAATCCAAGGCATATCCCTTAAAACTATCATACAAGTCATAGCATCCTCATGGAAATCGATGGACTATTGGGTACCCGTGTCCCATAATGGCCTTACTCCTTAATACTTTACGAGCATACTGCTGCATTTTCCAATTCATTTTGCTCATTTGTGGCCTATCTACAAGGTACACTTGCAATTATTTTCGCTTCTTGTCACAACAAGTCAAACTAAATCTTCACCAAATCATCACGAATAAACATTTAGCATTTTGTGAGCTCAAACTCAATCATCATAAATTAAAATATTGAATTGCATGAAATCCTAATAAACCATTATCATAAATCACATGTAACCATGATAAGTTAGAATAATAGATAACATGCATAATAAAACTGAAATAAAACACTAATACTTATCCTTCACCGGTACATACTTCTACTATTGTTATTTCTTTACGCACACGGGGTCGGTTGCCACACCCGAAAAAAACATAGTGCCTTCTCCTCAACCATGTGCACATACAATTAGTGTGCATCGCACACATAAAACGGCACATGACATACAACACCATGCAATCCATGCACCTACACCTAACATACCACACATATAACTACACTCATTCTACAACACAACACAATACATACTCCTACATTAAGTGTACAAAACAACATCAATACATACACAGAGTACAACACAATGAATACATATGTCACAATACCACGACTACATAATGCACATACATAGTATCACTTGCCCCCAACAGAACATCTATGTCATGCACAGAATACCACATGTACAATAGTACCATATGTATAACGTGTACACAGTAATACCTATACAAGCACCACCTCCATGTCTACACAACACCGCATTTACACAACACCATCTGCACAACATGCGCACAACACCACATGTACACCACAGCACCTATATAATGTGTACACAATGCTAGACGTACACAACACCACATGCACATGTACATGACACCACATGTACAAAACACCATATGCATGACATGTACACAACACCACCTGCACACAACACCTCATGCACAACACGTACATGGCACCACATGCTGACAACACCATATGCACACAACAACGTATATCCATCATGTGCATAGTACAATATGTACATAGCACCACATATCCAACATGTGCATAACACCATCTACACCGAGCACTGCATATACAACATTCACACAACACTAGCTATACCACCTTATACATAACATTGCATAAGTAACATGTACACACACTATATATACACAACACCGCGTGCACATAACATCACAGATGCAACATGTACAACATATGCAATATATGCACAATACTAGCACCACACACCCAAAACCACACTGTCTCTACCAATAAACCTTGCTTCTGTTGTTTCTCTATCATCCATGCTTATCCAAGGATCCCACAAAGCACACTACCTTCATTTCTCTAATGTATCCTTCAACGTCACCTATCATAACATAAACATAGGCATAATACCAGCATACAATATCAATTCATATCCACATTATACTTACCTCATATATTTTTCATGACTACTCTTCCCGCTTGATTCCCCATAAGACTAGGAACCTTTTCATTCCATTCACTGACATAAGAAATCATTCCTCTACAAGAATTATCCCTTATAGCGCTATTAGAAAATAACATAGATACGTGGATACATACATACATATACATAAACATTAGCATAAAAAAATCATGATCGTGTCAGACAATGATATGCATATGTATGCATATCATATATACATATAAACATCAACATAAAACAATAATGATCTAGATAGACAATGACTTACATACATACATATGTACATATAAACATTATAATAAAATAATCATGATCCATGATGAACCTCACATACATACATATATACGTGTATACATATATAGACATCAACATAATCATGATCAACTTATAATTACTAGATATCATAAGTTCAAGGTTAAGAGAATGCCCTTTATGTGTGAAACACATGCATAAGATCAAGAATAAAAGTTCCCAACAAAGCCAAGGCATATGATTCCTCAAATCCATTCACCTTAACTTTCTTGATTACCTTCCCAATGATTGTCCCATTTTCATCCATTTACACCAATGGACCCAACTAGTCCAACTCGTTGTCATACTTTTTCCTTGAACTGCCCTTACGCATGCACTAAGCTTCCTATAGGTCTTAACTTCCTCCTTCCCGAAACAATTCCCAATACCCTAAAAACAAGAAAGGAAAGACCCATAAGAAAACAATAATAAAACCATGGAAAAACAACAACAATACAACACCTCAAACAAAGTGGTATGGCCATGAAAAAGATGGAACAAAAAGTGAAATTAATCACAAACAAAGCACAAACAATTGAAATCACAAGACTCTAAATGGACATCATGACTCAATCCCCATGGTTCCCAATGCTTCCAAAGTAGATCCCAACATGAGCCTTCTTCATAATTTCATGGCAGTCTCTTTGCCATGAAATCCCCTGCATCATATTTCCATAAACACACAATTGTCAATGCATAAATAAACGTAACAATAAACCAATTACCTTACCTTGTTATGTCAAGAAGTTTGCTTGCAATTGAACACATCCACATCATCTCTCAAGGGACTCCAACCCTTTGAAAAATATAACCATAAGTGGAACCAACCGTTATACCCGTCAAATACATATTTATGAATATACCACATATCTTCATAATGTCAGACAAATTCAACATTAAGAAGACTTTCTGTATGCAAAGAACTCATTCATTTATAATTAGGATTTCCAAACATAGCCAATGGACTTCTTGCCCAATTCCTTTCTTTTATAAGTTTTACTTTGTTGTAATTGAGTCTTACAATGAATTGTCACATCACCTTGTTGTTAGTTATATAAACACATCAATTTTTACCTTGTCATGCTAATACAAAGAATTTTTCCTGCAAATGTTTACACATGTCAACCACATGTTCCAAATATCAATGCAATCATACCTATCAATTTTAAATCAACCTTTACCAAGGCTAACAATCATGTCATACTCAACAATAAACTGATTTTCATCATTCATAATACATAATGCTACAACTATCACCTACTTACACTCAAGTACATATTAGTTGTCTGAACACATAAGTATTAGTACAACCATCTTAAAACAAGATCATTTCATCAAGAAATATTATATACACATACTCATATCGTTCAAGTTTTGAAACATTCAAACAAAAGATAGACGCCATAAGCAAGTTCATACCTTAATGTATCTCATCAAAGGATATCTTGTCTACACAATCAATCTATATTAACACAATAAAACTTCAAAAAATATCAAATCCAATATAAATAAGGTCATGATATCAATAATAGTCACTAGCTAACATGTTCACATCATAAACTCATAAAACATTAGAATTCATATATAATAATCAAATATGCGTAGTCATTTTAGATTAGAATGATATAATATCATATCATATTAACTCATACCTTAATATGATAACCCTAACCATTTTCATAGAACAATCCAACTTAGTATGATACATATAACATCAAGAGCTTAATGTAATAACCCTAATCATCAAGTTACTAGCATATAACAACAAGTTAGATATCACGATCATCAACAACATAAAACCTAATCATCAATTTTTCGAAACAACAATAGAAATTCAGACAACCACAGGTTACTATCATTCATGATTATTTGACACATGTGCATATGTATACACTAATAAACTAGCATCTTTATTATATGTAACCATAACATCAACATAATGAAAAGCATACACATAACCATAATGCATCTAAAAATCCTTAACCTACATATATGCATGCTGAACATAAAATACGTGTACAACTATCTGCTCTTTACTAAAGGTTTAATGTCACAACCTCATTCTGATTATCTGCATCTTCTACTCTATCTCAGCCAGCACATCAACATCGTAACAACTAAAAACATCATGATCACTTAGAATGTATTCGATGACCTCATAATGCATGTTTTACCTACTATACATGCATAATTATAACCATGACAGTGCATGAACAATAACCTATAGATGCTAACATGCATTAAAAATGCATATACAACCATACACTTATTATGAAACATTCCACAACAAAACCATCAACCTTCACATGGAAACATCACAACAAGCATGATTAACACCATGCAAATGCAACAAGCACATGGACTCAAAGCATAAGGAACGCATATGCAAGTTACATGAATCTATGCCCAACACACTTCCCATTCGTTCTGAGGGGTGAACCATGCTCTCGTACCACTCTGTAACACCCTCCTCACACATCTACCCAAGTAACCAACTAACCAAGGTAAACATGTGATGAGAGGCTACCATGATGGGATTCAACCTCCTATGTGACCCTAAGGAATTGGAATTGATGGAAACACAACATGCAGACCTTCCACATAAGCATAAGGCTCCCCATTACGATCCCAACCTTTTTGGCAACCAACCCCAGCGTCCCACTAAGTTTTTAGACAAATTAACCCATAGACTCTCCAATGATATGGGCATGTAAGCGTGAAATGGGCTTTGTATGCTCCCACACCATGGCATGCAATTGTCCAGGGACTATTTTTCTCAGTGTCATGTCAACATTGATATGATTTGGGCCACATTTTTAGGCCCGGATCCGAGGTCGCTGCTGAGAATTAAATGAAACCTTCATAACAGAAAGATAACAAGGAAATGATGATACAAATGCAATTACTTGAACAAGGACTTGACTTGACCCCTACTAGCCATGACATGTAGTTCATCAAACATATCACGAATATGCAATCTACATGTGTAAACAACGGATTTAACCATAATGGTCACATACTTATCTCGGATTCCCTATGAGGCATGGTTTCCTTATCACTTTTGTTTCATTGTCATCTATTAAACCATAGATACATTATTTATTTATTTAAAAGTGAAAACATGATCAGATCCATACAAAGCCTCTATCATAATTGTTAGAAAATTATATATTACAGAGCAATGGAACACATAAAATATATTGCAGAAATATAAACACAAAAAACACATCAAATAAGAGAGACACGGATATACATAGTTCACCAAATTTGCGCTATGTCCAAGGAGAAACAAGCAGTCCTTCCTTTTATATTATCTAGAAAAATGAAGAAATACAACCAGCAACAAATCCTTTGTAATTCCCTCTCCGATCTCACACAATCTCCTCTCTCTTTCTCGTTGAGAATATAGATCTACATAGACGCAATACAATTCCCTGATATACAGCGAGGGGTTTCCTTCTAGGGAAAAAACCATAAATTAAACATAAATTCTACTGTCAGATCTTCACCTAATGAATGGCTGAGACTTGTTAGGCCCCTATACCAATAGGTGTTATATGTTATGATTGATTTGATGAGTTCTATAATATGTTCATACCTTTTCTTGTTGCAAAGGTTTTCCATATTTTCACTAAATAAAAAAATTTTAAAAATGTAAAAGGGATATACCCTAAAAGAACAATCAAAGGGTAAAAAGAATAAAGATGGTTGAAAAAATGAAAGAAAATGAACCCCAAACTAAAAAGACCAGGAAAGTGTGCAAGTCTAAATGCCACTACTTTTTTATTTTTTTGTAATAAACAAATTGTATACGGCTTGTTACTTATGCCACAATTTATGAATAGTCAAACTGTTTAGACTTGGCTAATTAATTTTTAAATTTTATGTTGTATAAATAGAGAATAAATATCTGACCAAACAGTGTTATCTTGGCAGATAAGTAGTTGGGTAGAGTAATTAAGAGGAGCTCAACAGTTTAATCTGAGCCCTTGAATGTAATAAGTGTAGACTTAGGTAGGCTTGCCATGTAAGAAAAAAGGAAGATTTGACTAGGGTTTGTCAGTCCAAGTGCACAATAATAAAGAAGAAAAAATGCTAAGATAAAATAGGTAGGTAGATGATGTTGTAGAATTATATGTGATGATGAATGTCTCCAAATGTGTTAATCTTTCAATTTCATCACAAGCTAAAGGCATAAACTACATTGAATACATCAGAAGAAAAGCCACGATGATTAACTCCCCTTCTCATTTTCCCTAATTATTCACTAATTTCCCCTAAGGACTAAGGTATTTGCTAAATTGGGGGGGCCTAGAGAATTTCTCTGACTTTTGGAGGGACTAGACCCTCGGCCCAATAATTTAAAAGCCAATTACTTAGAATCAGCCATAAAGCATTCATTTAATTCCATAAGTCTTTTCTTAAATAAAATCCTATGTTACTTAGGAAAAATACACAATATCGCATAAAAACCCCTTTTTTCCACGTTAAGCCTAAGTTTAAATCCACAATTTTAATGTTTTTACTTAGTGCTTTCCATTACATTTTTGAAATTAATTTCTAATTTATATTATATAACTCCCGAATAGAAGTTCACCTTTTCCTGTATTATTTAAATATATTAAAAAACCCACAAATCACTATATATCCTGCCCCTTTGGTTAATTATAACCGTAAGTCATACTTAAATAGCATTAACTAGTTAAACCATAACTAGTTAACAGCGTAATCCCTCTGCTGCGTCAATCAGGATTAATTAATCCCCATGGTTAATTTAAAACACCTCATCCAATCATAACACCCCTGACATGATTAATTAACTCCTAATTATGTCAGGCCCGCCATATTTAAACTCTACCGAACCACGTCTCCCGTCTCCCGTCTCATCGCGCTCCGATCATCCTACGATTGACGTTGATATCGCGCCCCCCTTGGTGACCGTGGTTTAACGCACGATCACTAGGCAGTTTTCGTCTCGTACCTCCAGCACACGTCACTCGTTCAACGAAATCACTGGCTCCCGACTAAATACTGCATGACCCCAAAAGCGGTGTGACACCATACCGCTTACCACCCTCCACATATGACAAACTGTCCTATCATGCTTATGTCATTTTTCCGATAAACAAAATCCCTGCCAACCTAGATTTTGCAAATAAAACTAAGGAAATGTAATTTTCAATGTTTTAGGTGGCAAATTGTGTTCCCATGCAAAGCAATGTCCAAGACAATTGCTAAAGCTTTCCAACCACCACCTGGAAACCAAATTTGCAGTGACACACTCCGACACCTATTATTTAACCCACCATTGCATTGTTCACTGCCCCATTGTAGGTATTTATCCAATTTCCACCGAAACCCTGCAATTTTTGGTTTTTTACTGAAAATTCCACAAGAAAGAGCTAAATTCAATACAAATCCAAACTTCCTTCACTATATAGCTTTCCAAAGTTGTTGTTTGGCCTATTTTCTCGTAGAAAACCCAAATTCCATTTCTGAATCCGCAAGAACTAGAAACAAAAACCCCCATTGTTTTGAATGTCGCACCTCTCAATGACCCTCATAAGGACCTATAATATCTGCCTCTTGTAGATAAAGACTTTCAAATAAATGACCTATCCTCTAACCAGAATCATCTCAAGGTCTTTTGCCAAGTCAGAGACAATTATCTAAATGGCTCAGATATCTTGGGACTTTGGGAATCCAACCTTCCTAGGTATTTCCTTCCTTCAGTCCATGTGTTCCTTGATATAATTCATCAATTCCAGGCAAATTAGGACCCAAACCTAAGAGTTGTTATGTCCCCAAGCCAAACGGTACTGTTCCCCATCACAGTTGCATCCATAAATGAAATGTTATAATTTTCCCCTAGTTAAGACCTACCCCCCCTTTCTATGGGCTATTTGCTTGAGAAATGCACTGTAATACCCAACTCACAACTCATTCGCATTGGCCAAACCATCAATTTAGAAAAATATCAACCCAAAGGTCCCCTTCCTTATGTACAGAGTTGTTTAACAGAAATGGGCAAACTTATAGTAGACATGATATCGTTAGTAATGGGATTCAACACAAGTGAATATGTTGATGATATAACCCTAGTGTTATTGTCAATTTTTACTCCTGGACAGCCACCTACTATTAAATACGACTATGCTTCCTACATTGCCAATAAATTTGATAATCAATTCATAAGATTGGACGATGGAGGAGTTTTCAAATACACCACTTTCATTTATCATCTTATGTTGTATTATAAGTCAGACAATTTCCATTTTCATGTCAAGAAACTTGACACCAAAGGAAACCCAAGATCTATTATCTTTTGGAGTCCCATTTTCCATCAGTCCTTGGAGACCCCTTATACTTACAATGAGTTCATTGATCTATTTGTGCATCCTACAACCACTTTATTGACAAGAATTTCCCCTCCTAGGATCAGTGGTGATATAAAGAAGATCGTCCAGCTCTCCAAGTAATACATTAAAGGTGACTGGTACCTATACAGGAAACATACAGAAATCCAGATTTATGGGTGTGACCTCTGCCCTTTTAATCTACCAAAGTATGTTCCAATGAGACTGTTTGCACTGGAATATTTCAGGCAGATAATAAATGCAGATTTAGTCCATTTTTGTAATGCCAAGAAGAAAGCTCAACTTAGAATTAAGAATGAGCTAGGCCACTTTAGTTGCAACACTAGGGATACATGGAAAGAAGCTGAAATAATTTTAGAAGATCACCTTAGATTACAAAATAGTTTGAGGTGGGTACCATATGACCCTAGCAGCTTTATATGTGATAGAAGAATGAAGAACGGGTTGTCTCCATACATTTATCATAGGATCCAACTCATACTAATGTAGAAGGACCACTAAGCTTGCAGACCCCTCTATATGAGGAAAAGAGTAAAACGAGAGACGGGAAAGTAGCTACCCCTGCCAGTGAACCTTCAGAGCAGCCTGGAACAAAAAGGCAAAGGTTAAATCCCCTTTCAAAGGAGAAATTTGTGGAGAAGACTACAAACAGTCAAAGGAGAGAAGGAATCACTAGTCAACACACTACTCCAGAGGGAGGGACATCCACTAGCACATAGAGAGGAGCTAGAACGGCAGCAAAGTGTCGAAGTATCATCTTTCAGACCACAAATAAAGATGCCATAGATATCAAGATATCATTCACAGAAATCAAAGCAAGAGATGATCCATTGATACCCAAAGTTTATAATGAATATTTGAAAATGGCCCCCACAAATCAATAGAGATTAATGTCAGCCTATGACATTAAAGAGGGAAAAATGATAATGAGCTACTTTAAGCCTAAATCGCAACAACCTAAGTCAGTAGTAGATTACATCAGAACAAATTTGGAGGTCATGGAAAAGGATATTCATCCCATGGACCAGATTGAATTGCATAAAAAAATGGAGAGATGGTCTATTCAACCTTGGCTAGTAAGGCAATGATGGCCCATCAATTGCAAAATTCCTTGGATAACACTATAGCTCAACTACACTTAGAAAAGGCCTCCTCCTGGGCCAAATATAACAATATAAAGTCTCTAGAAGAAATCATTATTGGATTGGGACATAATCCCAAAGATGTGAAGGGTATAGAGGCATTGATCAAAAAGAAAGATGAAGATATTGTTGCCTTGAGGAATCAACTCAAGCTGACTCCCTCAAGACATCCATAGACTGCATAAATTATAAAGCAAAAATCCAAAGAAGAATTGATGGATCTACTTTTAAAGCTAAATGAGAGATTGAATGAGACTGAACAGGAATTGGAAAGGGCACTGTAGGACCAGCGGGGAGAGTCGACCTCCTAGCCTCTTGATGTAATACCAGTATTCACAACAGTAGTACCCTCTACACTTGGAACCACATTAGCACCAAATATTCCACCAGCCACAACAGAGGTGGTCACAGGGACACGAACAATAGCAACAACAAGGACAGCACAAGGAAACAGTGCCAATCTGAACATGGAAGAATTAATAAAATCAATGGAGGACATGATATTACAAGTTTCAAAGATAAAATAGTTAAAATAGCAGGTTGAAAAGATGGAATGAAACTATGATCTCTCAAAAAGAAATGTTGTAGAAAAAACAAGAGAAATTAAAACATTGGAGAATAAGGTAAAAGCATTAGAAAAAGATCTCACTTTTGAGAAACCTTTGGCAGAGATCAAGAAAATTTTTTGGGCCAACATCACTCAATCCATAAATGATGTTTGGCCTTCCATCAAAGTCATTTTTGAGCAGATTGATCTAGGAAGGACAACCTTAGAAGAAATTCAAAAGGCAAAGGCACAACTAGGACAAATGCAAGAGGAAGCCAACAGACTCATACATTTTTTGAATACCAGGAATAGAGAACAACCATAAGAACTGGGCATCACAGATAGAATAGAAACCATTTTGGAAATCAAGAGGGTATTAACTAAAAAAACTTTAATGCAAAATTTAGAAAGAAGATGTCAAGACATGCATATGGAGATTAATGCATATGGAGAAGTTTGCTATTTTTCAAAATAAAGGTATACCAAGTCCTTTAGTGATTAAGCAGAGAGACTATGTAGATAAGTTTAATAAATATGTGGGCAATCAAGCAAGTTCATCGACAAGTGATTCAGGAATAAAAGCAATCCCCATAGGTCGAGTTCTCTATGACAGCCTAGAGAACTTATTTTATGTCGAGCATGAGCTAAAACACTTGTTCCCAATTCAACCCACATTCTTCAGGTATACTGAAACCGATGAAACCCTCAGAAAGCTTCAGAAGAATAGAATACCAAAGCCAAAATGTTGGGAAGAAATGCTCAAAATTTTGTAATTCATTTGTGGTAAAAGATAAAATTTTGGTTTTTACTACAGTCAATGAGGGTAAACAGGATGAAAAGAGATCAACAGGTAAAGAGTATCAAATGCGGGTAAAGTGTATCAGTAGAAAGATCAAATCAGAGCGGCCAACACATGATTCCACCAAGGACAACAAAAGGCCAAATCATAGGGCCTAACTCCATCACATTCTCAAGAATAGGGACAACAAACCATGCAGTTGCCTTATCGATCATCTACGATGTCTTCTAGCCATATTTTCTTGAAATATTTGATTAGTCATCTCAATTTATGTCTCTACTTTGTTAAGAGATATTTCATTGTAAAATTCGTGTATAAAGACACCCCCATTCGAATGATTCAGGGTGGATTCTTTGACATTGCTGTAAAACTGATAATTTGGAATAAAAAGCGTTGTTGGACAAATTTTTCATGGCTGGCTGAATGAAAGATTGATGTAAAGGACTTTTCTTAGGATTCATGTGTTGGAAATCAAGCAAATAAGTATATTATATCTCATGTGTTAATGTTTTCAGGTTTATTATATTCAGTATGTTTCATATCTTAACATAAGACGAAAAAGAATAATTCAGAAAGTGCTTCAGTGCAATCTGTCTTCCATCATTTTTGTTCTCAATGTTTTCTTTTGAACTAGTATAAATAGTGAATTCTTAATTGTTCATGTTTTCTATTTGATTCATCTTAATCATTTAGTAAAGAATTCTTAATGGCTCTTTATTGATGGTTAGTCATGTTCTACTCTCTTAAGGTATGTTAAAGGATTCTTGGTTACCCTTTAGCCGTTTAAGCCCATCCCATATTTTTAAGTCTCTATTTTCTCCCTGTTGAGCTATCTTGCCCTATGAAGCCATCCTTTATTGAGAAACCAAATCTAGTTGAGCCACTTTCCCTGACTCCATTAGCCCAATGGACTAAACTATTCAGTTGTACCCCTTTGCTATTGAACTTCACCAAGAAATTCAAACAAAACCCCAAGCTTTAATAACTAGCCTAAAACCTTATAAAACAAAGATAAAACTTAAAGAGATGGCCCGCTAGATTATGTATCTAAAAGATTGGTTTGTGGTTAGCTCAGAACCCTTTCCCCTTTTTACAACTTCAGGGAAAATCTGAGTGATAACATAGTGGCGACTCCACTAGGGAATGGAAATTTGCTATCATTATTGTTCATTTTATAAACTACAGATGGAGCCTCAAGTTAGCCAGGTAGCCTTCGAACTGCCCTTGTTTTGCAAGATCATAAGTAGATGAATGTTGCTTCAGTCTATCTCTGTTCTAGTTTATGAATTGAACATAAACCAATTCCTTAGTTAAATAAATCTTTAGGACTGTTCTAAATTAAATTTCAAAAATCCTAAAGAAACATAGAAGTTGTTGACATTAATTCACAAAATCATAACTAAGAAAACTAGATTCATAAAGGACCCATTATACCAGGTCAAACCATGAACCATATCCACCACCTATATTTGAGAACCCTAATTTTATTCCCAGAATTCTTAGGAGATAGGAAAGCCAAGAAAGTGCTGCTAGTTCTCGGCCTATTTACAGATCAATAACTTGTCCTGTAAAGTGGGTTTATCTTGAGGATGATCCCTTTGATGAATAGTTTGAAACCTCTTTTTTTGTAACATTTTCTGAGTCTGAATTAAAAAACTTGGTTCATGATCTTGTGTTCATTGAAGACTTAAAATTTCAAGTTGTCAGTGTTGCAATTGATAGACATTTAGAAAATTCAATGCAATATGAACTCACTTCTGAACAAAGACTTGATCCCTCTACAATCATTGTTTCTTCTGCAAGTTCTTCGTCCATCCCTCATTCATCTCAACCACAAACCCCTCCTTCTACCCCTCCATCTACAGGTCACATTTCTATTGGTACCCATACCCCATCTGTTGTTTCATCACCACCCCCAGCTATGGCAAACCGGTACACTCCCCTGTGCTTACCAACCAACTTGGGTGCTATGCCCCAATAATATCAAAGTAAAATCACCCAATTTGATCGCACCAAGACTTACACAGCCCAACAACATACCAAAAAAATAACTGACTATTTCGAAATATATGAGATTGATGCTGATGATGTTAAAATGAGGATATTTGTCCAAAGTTTAACAGGTGAAGTTAGAACTTGGTTTAGGGATCTAGGAACAAACAACATAACTGACCTAGAAGCCCTTTATACACAATTCTTAAACCGTTGGGAGTAAAAGAAAGATCCTATGCAGATCTTATCTGAAAATGAAAATTTGAAGAGAGGAACAGAGGAAACCATGAAAGATTATTGCACTAGGTTTAATGTTGTTTACAATGCAATTCCCCAAAACCTCAGACCCCCACCTGTTCTAACCTTGATCAAGTTCCTAGATGGATTTGATTTGGATATGGATTTTCAGCTAAGGGAAAGAGCCCCAGAAGCTTAAAATAAATGCAGAGTATAGTTGTCGGCGTTGAGGCTAATTTGATATCAAAATGTGCCAAGGCTAGAAGTGAAAGAAGGATACCACTCAAAGAAGAATCTTTAGCTATAGATCAAAAACTGGATGCAATAATGAAAGGAATGGAAATATTAGGGGACATAGCAGAAACAATAGAAAGAAAATCACCTTGGGAGGGTTAGTAGGCAAATACAAGAAGGAGTCCAAATTTTCGGAAAAACCAAATCCAAAGACTGGTAAACCTAGCCCTGATCAAAACATTAGGCCCCCTTTCCAAGAGAATTACATAGAATAATCCACCTCTGAGGATCCCCTTGAGGACACTCAGATAAACCTGATGGGGATTAACACTGAAGGAGAAGTCTTTCTAACTCAAGAAGGTCACGAGGCTCATGTCCTTAAACAATTTCAAACCTAGTCAAGAGAATCATTTTATTTCAAGGAGGGATATGACATAGCTATCTACGAAGTGCACAAACAATATAATTTGAGAAGTAGAAGAATTGACGTCCCTGATAATAACAAACAGAAAGGCCCAAAACAACCAGCCAAAGGAAAATCAGTACCTCCACATGTACAAATTTTGTCCAGACCTAACAATAACCCCTCTAATCCAATAATAGAAGACGTATCTGAAAACCAACAGAATAACAGAGACACTTCCATTCCCCTTACCTCTAAGGAAACTGTGGAAGAACCCCTAGAACTTAATTTAGGAGAAAATGTAAATACTAACCCTACTCATGAAAAAGACAAAAACACTGAAAATCCAGAAAATAGAGAGAATCCAATTGTTCGAAACACTAAAGCCCAAACTGAAAAACCTTTCAATCTAGAAGCCGAAGTGGGCAGATTAAAGGTAGCTATTCCACTGTCAGAACTATATAGACATGATGCCTATTGAGAACAAATTAACCGATCACTCAAAATCACTGGAACCAAAGATTCTGTAAATGTTTTTGATGACAACCAGAACTAATATTTGGCCCTGAAGTGAATGGAAAACACCTAGAAGGCAATGTGCCTCCCTTCTATGTGAGTCTAAATATTCATGACAAAATCCTCCATAATTTTATGTTCGATTCTGCGACATCTCACAATTTAATGCCCAAACCTATAATGGAGAAATTAGATCTTGATATTACTAGGCCTTACAAAGATCTCTTTTCTTTTGAATCAAGTCAAGTGAGATGCTTAGGGTTAATAAAAGACCTTTGTGTTTCTTTAGTTCAGTATCCTACTAAAACAATCTTGATGGATATAGTAGTAGTTGATATTCCTCCTAAATATGGGATGTTGTTATCCAGGTCCTGGGGTGCCAAACGCTAATGATCATTACAGTTGGACATGTTAATATCTCTATTTTCAGCCAACCTAAGAAGCTATATCAAGAGCCATTAATGAAATATTTAGTAAGTAGCTAGGATAAACCACAAAATTTCCCTATCTAATCTATACACTCAGATATGGATTCATTTATTCTATACAATGCCAAAATAAATCCTCCGAATAATGAACTGGTGTTAATAGTAGAACCAAAAGGAATTGAAACAAGAGAAACAAGTGTTCTGGTCTAGGAAATCTTAGATACGAATGATCAATCAGATGACACAGATAAACTTGATGAGAACAAAAAATTGAAACCCCCAGCTAAACAAATTATCATTACCTTTGACACTAATTATGTCCATGAAATTCTCTTGCACTTACAGTTTGATGGTTCTGTAAATAAATTAGTGGCAGGGGTGCGAATTTGGGTGCATAACTTAGAAAATGACCATGGTGAAGGCCATGCCTACCGACTGAATTTTAAATGCAGCAACAATATGGCAGAGTATGAAGTTCTTTTTCTAGGACTTAAAATTGTAAAATGGTTAGGAGCAATTAGAGTTTCTATTATAGGTGATTCAGAATTAATTATCAATCAGATTAAAGGAAAATACCTCACTAGAGATACCAGATTAGGATACTATAGGGGAATGATGAAAGAGATTCTTAATACCTTTATGGAAACGCAGCTTGCAGTAGTATCTAGGATGCATAACTTACATGATCATAGTCTGGCCATGTTTTCCAGCATTTGCAAATTTCCATTTGAGCCCAATCACCAGTTCACTACTGAAATCAGGCATAGGCCTACCATCCCTAACAATGTAAAGAACTGAGAAGTTTTTGACAATGATGAGCAGATAAATAACTTTCTGACTTAGATAATGAATTTTCTCATAGTCATATAGATATTGATGCTACTAAACAAATAGATGAAGTAAATGCCAATATGATAGAAGACAGTTCAATTCAAATGCTCCACCCCACAACTTTCACCAAACATGAAATTCAAGACTTAAAACAAATGGAACTTGATGAGATAAATGCAGAGGAAATAGAGGTCATAGATCTAAAAGATAATCACCTACCTAAGGGATTAAGTCCTCTAGAGGACCTCTTTGACTTCAATGAAATTCCTAAGAAACCAAAGGTGGAACTAGTAAAAGCAGACATTGAAGAGTATAACTTAGGAACATAAGAAAATCTTGAAATGGTAAAACTATCAATGTCCTTACCCCTTGACCAAAAGTTAAAATATGTTAACTCATGAGAGAATTCTAGGACGTCTTCACCTGGAGCTATGAGGATTTGAAATCATATTATACCTCAATAATACAACATACCATACACTTGAAGGAAGACAATAAACCATTTAAACAGAAACTCACAAGACTCAACCCTGTCTTACTACCAATAATTGAGAAAGAGATTAAATGTATGTATGAAGCAGGGATAATTGCACCAATAAGATTTTCAGAGTGAGTATATAATTTAGTACCTAATAGGAAGAAAACTAGTGAGGTTATATTATGTGTGGACTTGAGAAATCTAAACAAAGTTTCTTTAAAGGAAAATTACCCTTTACTGAAGATGGATCACATTTTGAAAAGGGTAGTGGAATAGGATTTCACTTTTCGATGGATTTTCAGGGTATAACCAGATTCTATTCCACTCTGATGATTAGGAAAAAACCTCCTTTACCACCCCATGGGGTACATTCATGTATATTAAAATGCCTTTTGGACTTAAAAATGCAGGAGCTAGTTTTCAAAGAGCAATGGACATTTCATTCACTAAAGAAATTCATGATTTTCTTGTCATATATCTGGATGACTTAATTGTTTTTTCCAAGTCAGATAAGCAACATCTAGATCATCTCAAACAAGTGTTTCTCAAATGCAGGAAATATGGACCTCTTTAAATCCTAAAAAAACTTTGTTTAGTCTCGAAGAAGGTAAGCTCTTAGGGCACATTATCTCAAAGGATGGCATTCAGATTGATCCTACCATAGTAGAAGCAATATTGCAGATACCTCATCCTAGAAGCATCAAGGAACTTCAAGATTTCTTAGGAAAGATAGACTTTTTAAGAAGATTCATATCCAATTTAGCATAATTAATTAGGCTACTTAATAAAATGTTAAGAAAGGATTCAAGTATAAAATGGATGGTAGAAGCCAAACAAGCATATGAATAAATTGAGATGGCTTTGACCAGAACATCGGTCCTTACAAGTCCTCAATTCGATAGAGATTTCATATTTTTTTCTTTTGCCTCAGAGCACACTTTAGCAACTTTTTTACTACAAAAGGATGATCAAGGATGTGAGAAACCCATATCCTTTTTTAGTAAAGAACATAGAGATGCATCACTCAAGTATAAAATCATGGAAAAATAGGCATTTGGACTAGTTAAAGCAATTAAGAACTTTAGAGTTTACATATTGTATTCTCATGTGATAGCCTATGTACCAAATGTTGATGTCAAGGACATTCTGACTCAGGATGGAACTGAAGGAAAAAGAGGCAAATGGATTACTACCGTTTTAGAATATGATATTGAAATAAAACCTACTAAATTGATAAAAGGACATGGATTGGCTAAACTCATGACAGAAACAAACGGCCAAGCCTTGGACATCAATGAATTGGACAATGAACAGGAGATGGCGACTCCACAAATCAGTCAGGACTTCACAGATTCCCCTTGGTATGCTGATATAATCTATGTGTTACAAAACCTTTAGGGTCCTCTAGGGTTGTCTAGAACAAAAAGTAGATTTTTAAAAATGAAAGATTTAAAGTTTTTCATTGTAGATAGTGCTCTTTTTTGGAAAAATCATGAAGGGATCTTATTGAGTTGTTTAACAAAGAACGAAGCTGACAAGACACTTTGGGATTTTCATGCAGGAGATTGTGGTGGACACCTCTACTAGAAATCGACTAAAGGTAAGATCTTAAGATCTGGTTTCTATTAACCAAACTTATTCGTTGATGTGAAAAAATTTGTTACCTCTTGCCATAAATGCCAAATTTTTTAGGGCAATAGAAAATTATTATCTTTTCCCCTGAAACCTATCTCTACTGAAAAACCATTTCAACAATGGGATCTTGACTTCACTGGAGAAATCCACCCTCCCTCCTCTGGACAACATAAATAGATCCTTACTGCCACTGATTACTTTACCTAATGGACAGTGACCATACCTTCTAGACATGCCACAATATAGTAATAATAGGATTCCTAGAAACAAACATATTATCCAGATTTGGTTGCCCCATAAAAATCATAACAGATAATGCTACAGCTTTTAAATCACGAAATATTATCCGTTTTTGTAATAAATACCATATTACCTTAGGCCATTCCATAGCATATTATCCAC
Source organism: Pinus taeda (assembly GCA_000404065.3). Classification (NCBI taxonomy): domain Eukaryota; kingdom Viridiplantae; phylum Streptophyta; class Pinopsida; order Pinales; family Pinaceae; genus Pinus; species Pinus taeda. Next base: position 270,697 of record APFE031712327.1, read on the forward strand.
AAGGAAATGGATTAGTTGAATCATCCAACAAAAGCCTTATTAACATCATTATGAAACTGTTGGAAGAAAACAAAAAAACTTGGCATAAGAAATTGATCAATGCACTATGGGCAGACATATTGACAACTAAAATGTCCATTGGCACTAGTCCTTATGAATTAGTCTATGGCATGGAGGCAGTATTTCCTTCATCGTTGGGATTTCTGGTTATAAAACTACTGCAAGAAGCTCAAGTGGAACCCAATGATATCCAAAGGATGATTAATCAGACCATAAATTTTTAGAAGACCAGAGAGGAAGTGTATAAGAGATCCCAAATATGGCAGGAAAAACTCAAGAGGATATTTGATAGAAGAACTAAAGTAGAAGACTTCCATCCTGGAGACAAAGTGCTGAGATGGGATTCCAGAAGAGAAGAAAAGGGGAGACATGGGAAGTTTGACTTCCTATGGAAAGGTCCATATATTATCTAGGCTGTACAAGGAAGCAATACCTATTATTTGAAAAACTTGGATGCTACATCATCATAGGAAGGACCAGTCAATGGTCATATGATAAAACATTACTTTGATCCTATCTATTAATTCAAATGATGATTAACCTGTACATACCATATCCTTTCGTAATGTCACAGTTTGGATTGGACAGTGACTTTTCGAGTTGAAGCCCGAAGAGAAGCCCCTAAGCTTCATAAGTACAATTGTCTTATATAAAATAAAGTAGCAGAGAAAAGGAGATTGCAGAGTACAGTCAAAGTTATTGAGAGGCTATCTGATCTACTGTTATTGACTTTTCACCAGGAAAAGCCATCCCCAAGTGGAGCCAATGTTACACCCTTATACCAATAGGTGTCATATGTTATGATTGACTTGATGAGTTCTATAATATGTTCATAGCTTTTCTTGTTGTAAAGGTTTTCCATATTTTAAAAAAATCAAAAAATTTAAAAAATGTAAAGAAGGTATACTCTAAAAGAACAATCAAAGGGTAAAAAGAATAAATATGGATGAAGAAATGAAAGAAAATGAACCCAAAACCAAAAAGACTAGGAAAGTGTGCAAGTCTAAATGCCACAACTTTTTCAATTTTTGTAATAAACAAATTGTGTGCAGTTTGTTACTTATGCCACAATTTATGATAGTCAAACTCTTTAAACTTGGCTAATTCATTTTTCAATTTTATGTTGTAGAAATAGAGAATAAATATTTGACCAAACAGTGTAATCTTGGCAAATAAGTAGTTAGGTAGAGTAAATAAAGAGGAGCTCAACAATTTAATCTCAGCCCTGGGATGTAATAAGTGTAGACTTAAGTAGGCTTGCCATGTAAAAGAAAAGGAAAATTTCATAAGGGTTTTCCAGTCCAAGTGCACCCTAATAAAGAAGAAAAAAATCTAGGATAAAATAGGTAGGGTAGGTAGATGATGTTGCAGAATTATATGTGATGATAAATGTCTCCAAATGTGTTAATCTTTCACTTTCATCACAAGGCAAAGGCATAAACTACATTGAAGACATCAAAAACAAATTCGCGATGATTAACTCCCTTTCTCATTTTCCCTAATTATTCACTAATTTCCCCTAAGGACTAAGGTATTTGCTAAATTGGAGGGGCTCAGAGAATTTCTCTGATTTTTGGAGGGATCGGACCCTCGACCCAATAATTTAAGAAGCCTAAGTACTTAGAATCATCCATAAACCATTCATTTAATTCCATAAGTCTTTTCCTAAATAAAATCCTATGTTAGTTAGGAAAAATACACAATATCACATAAAAACCCCTTTTTTCCACTTTAAGCCTAAGTTTAAATCCACAACTTTAATGTTTTTACTTAGCACTTTCCATTACATTTTTCATATTAATTTCTAAATTATATTATATAACTCAAATTTTCCCATATTATTTAAATATATTAAAAATCCTCCAAATCACTATATATCCTGCCCCTTTGGTATTACCGTAAGTCATACTTAAATAGGATTAACTAGTTAACCCGTAACTAGTTAAAAGGCTAATCCCTTCACTGTATCAGTCATGATTAATTAACCCCAATGGTTAATTAAGAACCCTTCTTCCAATCATAAAACCCTCGACATTATTAATTAACTCCTAATTATGTCGGGCCCACCGCAGTTAAACTCTACCGCACCACGTCTCTCGTCTCTCGTCCGATCGCGCCCCCATAATCCTACAACTGATGTTGATATCGCACCCCCCTCGTGACCATGCTTTAGTGCATTATCACCAGGTGGTTTTCGTCCCATACCTCCACCATGCATCATTCGATCAACGGAATCGTTGGCTCCCGACTAAATACTGCCTGACCCCAAAAGCGGTGCGACACCATACCACTTATTGCCCTCCACATACGACACATTATGCTATCATGCTTATGTCATTTGTTCGATAAACAAAATCCCCGCCAACCTAAATTTTGCGAATAAATCTAGGGAAATGTCATTTTCAATGTTTTATGCAACAAACTATTTTCCCATGCATAACAACGTCCCAGTGAACTGCTAAATCTTTCCAACCACCACCTGGTCAGAAAATTTGCAGCGACGTACTCCAAAACATGTTATTCAACCCGCCATTGCACTGTTCACTGCCCCATTGTAGGTATTTACCCAATTTCCACTGTAACCCTACAAGTTTTGCTTTTTTACTGAAAATTCCACAAGAAAGAGCTAAATTCAATACTAATCCAAACTGCCTTCACTATATAGCTTGCCAAACCGGTTTTTTGGCCTATTTTCTCATAGAAAAACCAAATTCCATTTCTAAATCCACACGAAATAGAAATGAAAAACCCTTTTGTTTTGAACATCGCACCTCTCAATGCCCCTCATAAGAACCTGGAATATCTGCCTCTTGCAGATAAAGACTTTAAAATAAATGACCTATCCTCTAACCAGAATCATGTCAAGGTTGTTTTCCAAGTCATAGACAATTATCTAAATCGCTTAGGCATCCTGGGACTGTGGGAATCCAGCCTTCCAAACTATTTTCTTCCTTTAGTCCATGTGTTCCCTGATATAATTCATCAATGCTAGGAAAATTATGACCCAAACCTAAGAGTTGTTATATCCCCAAGCCAAACGGTGTTGTTCCCCATCACAACTGCATCCATAAATGAATTGTTACAATTTCCCCCTGGTCAAGACCTAACCCCCCTTTCTATGGGATGTTTGCTTGATAAATCCACTGTAATACCCCACTCAAAACTCATTTGCATCGGACAAACCTTCATTTTTGAAAAATATCAGCCCAAATGTCCCCCTCCTTATGTACATAGTTATTTTATAGAAATGGGCAAACTTATAGTAGACATGATATCTTTAGTAATGGGATTCAATCAAAGTGAATACGTTGATGATATAACCATAGTGTTATTGTAAATTTTTACTCCTCGATAGCCACCTACTGTTAAATATGAGTATGCTTCCTACATTGCTAATAAAATTCATGGTCAATTCCTAAGATTGGATGATGAAGGAGTTTTAAAATACATCACTTTCATCTATCATCTTATGTTGTATTATCATTCAGACAATTTCCTTTTTCATGTCAAGATACATGACACCAAATAAAACCCAAGATTTGTTATCTTTTGGAGTCTCATTTTCCATAAGTCCCTCGAGACCCCTTATACTTACAATGAGTTCATTGATTTATTTGTGCATCTTGAAACCATTTTATTGATAGGAGTTTCCCATCCTAGGATGAGTGGTGATATAAAGAAGATCCTCCAATTCTCCAAGCAATATAAAATAGGTGATTAGCACCTATACAGGAAACATACAAAAATCCAGATTTATGGGTGTGAGCTCTGCGCTTTTAAACTGCCAAAGTATGTTCCAATGAAACTGTTTGCATTGGAATATTTCAGGCAGATGAAAAAGCAGATTTAATCCATTTTTATAATGCCAATAAGAAATCCCAGCTTAGAATTAAGAATCAGCTAGGCCATTTTATCTACAACACTAGGGATACATGGAAAGAAGTTGAAATAATTTTAGAAGATCACCTTTGATTACAAAAGAGTTTTTGGTGGGTACCATATGACCCTAATAGATTTATATGTTATAGAAGAATGAAGAACAGGTTCTCTCCATACATTCATCATAGGATCCCAGATATCGAGCAGTTTACAAACATGGATGAATGGGTGGAAGGGACCTTAGTAGAAAATGATAATGAACAGGTCAATTTTGAGAATGCTATGAGGAATCTTGAGAAAACCCTTGACCTAGATTCTTTTAGGAAGGTATCATTCGAGCTATCTCAAAGGTTTGGAGTTGGTGCATCCAGTGCTGGAGCCTCTCAACAACCTCCATAGGAAGCCAACACACCAGCTAAAGGGACTTCAAAAGGTAAAGAACTAGAAACCAGCTTTTAGGTCACAATGTCTCAACAACCTGAAACCTCCAAAGAACAGGTCCAAACTCCAACTCCTCCAACTCCTCCAACTCAAACTAATGTAGAAGTACCACCAAGCTTGCAGAACCCTGTAAATGAGGAAAAGAGTAAAAAGAGAGACAAGGAAGTAGCTATCCCTGCCAGTGAACCTTCATAGAAACCTGGAACAAAAAGGAAAATTTTAAATCCCCTTTCAGAGGAGGAATTTGTGGAAGAGACTATAGACAATCAAAGGAGAGAAGGAATCACTAGTCTGCAGACTACTCCAGAGGGAGGGACATCCACTAGCACATAGAGAGAAGAGCTAGAATGACAACAAAGTGCAGAAGTATCATCTTTCAGACCACCGATGAAAGATGCCATAGATTTCAAGAAATCATTCACAGAAATCAAAGCAAGAAATCATCCATTGAGACTCCAAATTTATAATAAATATTTGAAAATGGCCCTTACAAATCAACAGAGATTAATGTCAGCCTATGACATTAAAGAGGGAAAAATGATAATGAGCTACTTTTAGTGTAAAGTGCAACAACCTAAGTTAGCAGTAGATTACATCATAACAAATTTGGAGGTCATGGCAAAGGATATTCATCCCATGGACCAGATTGAAGTGTACAAACAAATTGGAGAGATGGTTTATTCAACCTTGGCTAGTAAGGCAATGATGGTCCATCGATTGCAAAAGTCCTTGGATAACACTACAACTCAACTACACTTAGAGAAAGCCTCCTCCTTGGGCAAAGATAACAGGATAAATTCTCTAGAATAAATCATTATTGGATTAGGACATAATCCCAAATATGTGAAGGGTATAGAGGCATTGATCAAAAAGAAAGATGAAGATATTTCTACCTTGAGGAAACAGTTGAAGTTGCCTCCCTCAAGACATCCACAAACTGCAGAAATTATAAAGAAAAAATCCAAAGAAGAATTGATGGATCTACTTTTAAAGCTAAATGAAAGATTGAATGAGAGATTGAATAAGACGGAACAGTAATTGGAAAGGGCATTGAAGGACAAGTAGGGAAAGTTGACCTCCCATCCTCCTGATGTAATACCAGTAGTCACAACAACAATACCCTCTACACTTGGAACCACATTAGCACCAAATATTCCACCAACCACAACAAACGTGGTCATAGGGACAAGAACATCAGCAACATGAGGGACAAAATAGGGTAACAGTGCCAATTTGAACACAAAATAATTAATAAAATCAATGGACGACATGAGATTACAAGTTTCAAAGCTAAAAAATGTAAAAAAATAGGTTGCAAAGATGGAACGAAACTATGATCTCTCAAAAATAAATGTTGTATAAAAAAGAAGAGAAATTAAAACATTAGAGAATAAGGTAAAAGCATTAGAAAAATATCTCACTTTTGAGAAACCTCTAGCAAAGATCAAGAAAATGCTTCGAGCCAACATCACTCAATCCATAAAAGATGTTTGGCCTTCCATCAAAATGATTTTCAAGCAGATTGATCTAGTGAAGATAGCCCTAGAAGAAATTCAAAAGACAAAGGCACAGCTAGGACAAATGCCAGAGGAAGCCAATAGACTCATAAATTTTTCGAATACCAGGAATAGAGAAGATCTAGAAGAATTAGGCATCACAAATAGAATAGAAACCATTTTGGAAATCAAGAGGGTATTAACTAGGAAAACTTTAATGCATAATTTTGAAAGAAGATGTCATGACATGTAGATGGAGATTAATGCCTTCATGGAGAAGTTTGCTATTTTGCAAAATAAATGTCTGCGAAGTCCTTTAGTGATTAATGATAGATTATCCAAGCAGAGAGACTATGTAGATAAGTTGAATAAATATGTAGGAAATCAAGCAAGTTCATCGACAAGTGCCTCAGGAATAAAAGCGCTCCCCACAGGCCGAGTTTTCTATGACAGCCTAGAGAACTTATTTTATGTCGAGCATGATCTAAAACACTTGTTCCCAATTCAGCCCACATTCTTCAGGTATACTGAAACTGATGAAACCCTCAGAAAACATAAAAAAACTAGAATAACACAGCCAAAATTGTGGGAAGAAATGCTTGAAATTTTGTAATTCCTTTGTGGTAAAAGATAAAATTTTGGTTTTTACTATAGTCAATGAGGGTAAGAGGATGAAAAGAGATCAACAAGTAAAGAGTATCAGATGCAGGTAAAGTGTATCAGTAGAAATATCAAAACATAGCAGCCAACACATGATTACACCAAGGACAACAGAAGGCCAAATCATAGGGCCTAACTCCAACACATTCTCAAGAATAGGGACAACAAACCATTCAGTTGCCTTATCTGTCATCTATGAGGACTTATAGCCCTATTTTCTTGAAATTTTTGATTAGTCATCTTAGTTTATATCTCTACTTTGTTAGGAGATATTTCATTGTAAAATTCTTGTATAAAGACACCCCCATTCGAATGATTGAGGGTGGATTCTTTGACATTGTTGTAAAACTGATATTTTGCAATAAATAGTGCTCTTGGACAAAATTTTCATGGCTTGATAGATGAAGGATTGATGTAAAAGACTTTTCTCAGGATTCATGTGTTGGACATCAAGCAAATACGTATCTTATATCTTATGTGTTAATGTTTTCAGGTTTATTATATTCATTATGTTTCATATCTTAACATAAAATGAAAAAGAATAATTCAAAAAGTGCTTGAGTGCAATCTCTCTTCAATCGTTTTTGTTCTCAATGTTTTCTTCTGAACTAGTATAAAGAGTGAATTCTTAATTGCTCCTGTTTTCTAGTTTATTCATCTTAATCATTTAGTAAAGAATTCTTAATTTCTCTTTATTGATGGTTATTCATGTTCTACTCTCTTAAAGTATGTTAAAGGATTCTTGGTTTCCCTTTAGCCATTTAAGCCCATCCCATCTTTTTAAGTCTCTATTTGCTCCCCGTTCAACTATCTTGCCATGTGAAGCCATCGTTTATTGAGAATCAAAATCTAGTTGAGCCATTTTCCCTGACTCCATTAGTCCAATGGACTAAACTATTTAGTTCTACCCCTTTGCTATTGAACTTCACTAAGAAATTCAAACAAAACCCCAAGCTTTAATAACTAGCCTAAAACCTTATAATACAAAGCTAAAACTTAAAGAGAGAGCCGTCTCTGGATATAAATTGGCTAGATTCTATATCTAAGAGATTGGTTACCTTGGACCCCTTTCCCCTTCTTACAACTTCAGGGAAAATCTAAATGATAACAAGACTAACTATGAAATTACAACATTTTAGAAGGCAATTTTACATGTATTTTTAGCTTTGGGGGTGTTGCCCCCAATCCCCTACCGGGGGGGGGGGGGGTGGGTCTAAAGAATCATTGTCGCCGCCCCTGGACCCCGTAGTAGCATACATTTTATAGGCAGCGTTGTTGGCACATTACGAAATTAGGTCCTACGAAACGATACCTCTGCGTGAGGAAGATAATCAGGCTCCACACCCAATAATCTCCCACTTGGAGACTAATTATAACAACTCCACTGTTGCTCCATTTGTTGGAAAATGACTCCACTTTAGACCTAGTTGCTTCTCATATTCTTCATCATAGTTGAAGACCAATTGAAACAGAGAAGAATCTCATTTTCTCCATGATTACAAATTTTGTTAACATGTCTGCAGGATTCTAGCTAGTGTGTAACTTTTCCAACATCAACTGTCCATCTTCCAACACTAACCATATGAAATGGTACTTGAGTTGTATATGTTTAGTCTTGGAATGAAATGCAGTTTTCTTTTCAAGATGTATGGCACTCTCGCTATCACTGCATAACCTGCCCAACTCCTTCTTCTTACCCAATTAATCCAGAAACCTTTGTAACCAAATCATTTCTTTGCTAGCCTTTGTAGCAACAACATACTCTTCTTCTATTGTTGAGAGTGTAACAACACTTTGGAGTTTTCGAACCCAACTAATAAATCTTCTACCTACAGTAAACACATACCATGTGGTCCTCCTATTGTTATCTCTATCACCCACCATATCTACATCAACATATCCTTGTAGAGAAATATTTGAACCACCAAAGCATAATGCTTGATTTGTGGTACCTCCCAAATACCTAAGAATCCACTTCACTGCCATCTAATATTCTTTTCCTGGATTGTTCATTTACCTACTTACAACTCCCATTGCATGTTCAATATGAGGCCTTGTGCATACCATTGCATACATTAAGCTTCCAACTCCTGATGCATATGGAAATTTAGACATATAAGCCATTTCTTCCTAAGTCTTGGGACACACTTGCTTGATTTGAAATGGCTAGTCAAAGGTGTACTAACTGGTTTTTAATTTTGCATATTAAATATTTTCAACACCTTTTCTATGTACTCACTTTGAGACAATGTTAATATTTTATTTTTTGTGTCTTTAGTTATTCTCATACCAAGGATTTGTTTTGTACCACCCAAATCCTTCATCGCAAATGAGTTTGCCAATTTTATTTTGAACAAATTTATTTCCTTCATGTTAGAACCTACAACAAGCATGTCATCTACATACGATAACAATATAATATAGATGCCATCATTTTTCCATTTGAGATAAACACAATGATTAGAGTGACATCTAGTATAACATTGTTTAGACATAAACCTATAGAATTTTAGATACCACTGCCTTGGATCATGTTTTAAGCCATACAAGCTCTTCTTCAACCTGCACACTAGTTTCTCCTTCCCTTTTACCTCATATCCTTATGGATGTTGCATATATATTTCTTCCTCCAAATCACCAAGGAGAAAGGTTGTCTTTAGATATAACTGCTCAAGATGCAAATCATCAGCTGCTACTAGACTTAAAATAGTTATGATTGAAGTACTTTTAACAACAAGAGAAAATATCTCATCAAAGTCTATACCCTTTTTTTGTGCAAATCCCTTCACCACAAGTCTAGCTTTATACTTTTTTCAACCTCCACCTTCTTCCTTCAACCTGTAAACCCATTTATTTTGCAATGTTGTTTTACTTGCAAGCAGTCTCAATAAGTACCAAGCTTGGTTATGTACTAAGGAGTCCATCTCTTCTTTCATGGCTTGCTCCCACTTCTTCCTAGTTTCTACCCGCACTGCTTCTTAATAAAATTCTGGTTCACCAAAATTAGTAAACAATACATAATATAATGAAGGAGAGTATCGTTTAGGGGGTCTACTTATCCTGGTAGATTTTCTAACAACACTTTCAGGTCTTCGAGGTGATTTTTTTTGTTGCGGTTGTTGTTGTTGTTCTAGTTGTTGATCATTATGATTTTTAGGCACCATCACTTTTTTTGTGATCTCATCATGCATTGTGTATTATCTCTTTTCCTTTTCCTGTTTCTTTTTCTGTAGCTGATCCTTATACAAAACTTTTTCATCGAATATAACATCTATGCCTCTAATGATTTTGTGTTTTTCATAATCATAAAAGTGATAACCAAAATCATTACACCATATATAATAAAGGTACATTTCTTTGATTTTTCCTCAAGCTTTGTTGTATTTTATTTATTAATGTGGACAAAGTATTCATAACCAAAAGTCTTTAAAAATGAGTAGTTTACCTTTTCACCTGTCCATGCCTCCTTTGGAACACCACCATCCAAGGAACTTGAAGGCCCTATGTTTATTAGATAAACAACACTATCTACAACATCTGGACAAAATCACAAAGGAAATCATGCATGCAATCTCACACAACTTGCATGCTCCATGATTGTCATGTTCATCCTTTCTGAAACAACATTTTCTTGTGGTGTTCCTGGAACTTTCTTCTCTTGATGAGTTCCACTCTCTAAATAGTACCTATCAAACCCTTTTCTACAATATTCACCACCATTATCTGATATGAGACACTTCAACCTTTTTCCTATCTCATTTTCAATGAAAGCTTTCAATTCCTTGAAAGTGTCAAATACATCAGATTTATTTCGAATACAATAAATCTAGGTTTTTCTGGTTTCATCATAAATAGAAGTAACATAACAAACAGAGTAACCTATAGATGATACCCGAGTAGGTCCCCATAAATCTATATGCACAAGATGTAATTTCTCACTCTTATTTTCTTTCCCAACTCTGAGGAATCTGACTCTCTTCTATTTTCCATAAACACAATTATCACAAAATTTTAAACTGACATGCTTCAAACCTAGCAATAAATTTCTTGAGTGAATAATCTACATCCCCTTTCGATGAAAGGAGAATCTACGGGTTAACCAAAATCCATTTCCTTTACAAAAATCAACCTTGAGGCCTGTGGGTTATGGCCCGCTAAGCCTATCAAAAGCGTACTTAAGGATTTACGCCATTAAAACTAGAGTGCAACACATATCAGAGCCTTTTTTACACAATCAGGGGCATTAACATTGTATTTGCCATGAAAGAAATCTGATCAATACATATATCGGAAATAACAGGATGTATGGGAAAGCCCTGCTTTACCCTTGGGCTGGATCTAAAAAGATATAGAATCGTGACTATAGATATTGTCAGGTCTTCCGCTATGAAGTTCCTCCTCCGAACTCGGATTGACCTGATCGCCAATCACCGATTGACTTATCTGCAATATCGGATTATCGGCCCATCGTCTTATCGGCGTTCCACTGCTGCCAGCCTTTGACCACGCGACATGCAATTGATGATCACATATAAACCATCGATCTGGACCCTCGCTCTGACGGTTGCGATTTAAATCTCATTTTGCTATCACTATATTGAAAGGTCGAATCTGATACAATTATAATGGTTCCATCGATGTGATAAAGTTCTGTCCCACATGACTTGATCTAGACCATTGATCCATATGATCTAATGGTTCCTGTGCATCCATGCCACTTCCTTCTTAACTTAATTTTGTTCACCCTCTAATGGATTTTGTGTTAAGCACTATTCTTCCATAGCCTCATCCATTCTCTATTACGATGCGCAAAACACTCAGCCAACAATTAACTATGATAATTTGGATTGCCATTGATCCTTTCAGCGGCTAATTGTCAATCAACACACTTGTAAATGTATTTAAACCATCAGCGCATTTATATATAATAGAACTAAAAAAAAGGAAATAATACATGTACTCGCCGAGACCATAGAACACATATTTATTATACATATACATGCTTTTGTTACATGCTAAGGCATTTCAACCTTAGAACACTTCTCCCCTTGACTACATCAATCCATGCACTGATTACACACTATCTATCTTTTTCTCTATATATCCTATTGAACGGATAGGTTCATATATATATGGAAACATTAGTTCATCGTTACAGGAATATTTGATCGGATAACTGTGAAGGATCTGATCAATCCTCTCCTTGATATCCTCTTACAAACTGCTCCATAATGCATGCATGGTTGATTACAATTAATAAATCTCTCTGAACCTTTATCCAATTTTTCTCTGTTTTAAAATTGGTTTTATCTGTGTTTTTCTCCCCGGTCCACGTCCTCCTCTTCGCTCCACTTTGGATTCCTCCATTAATGAAGGGTGTTGGATGCTCCTGCATTAGACTCCCGAGGCACAAAAAATTTATGACCTCCTAGTCATATGCTTCTCCTTGTACTTAGAAATTCTACCCACTTCACTTCTTCAGTGGAATTGCTTTTATGATCTTTGTGATCTGCAACCCACCTCTATAGTAATAGTATCCTTTTGCCACATGATACCTCACCAAGCTCTCCTCACTTAGTCTTTTGGCATCCTTTATGTTCTCTCCTCTGAAACCATATGAGCACTCCATGCTCTAGGTTTGCTGCAATCTTCTCACTTTCGGCTATCGTTCTCTGCACGACAGTAAGACCATAACTCTCCACACATTAAACCATTGTACCTCCTTCTCCTTTTATTGTACTCCTTCTTCCTTCTCGCAGGAAAATGTTTTCTGCTCTAATGACAAATGATGAAAAGAGAATCTGGGGGTTAACCAAAATCCCTTTCCTTTACAGAAATCAATCGTGAGACTTGTGGGTTATGACCCACTAAGACTATAGAAAGCATACTTGAGGCTTTAAGCCATTAAAACCATAGAAAAACACATATCAAATCCCTTTTAACATAATCAGGGGTGTTAACATTGTATTTACCATAAAAGCAATCCGATCAATACATATATCAGAAATAACACGAACTATGGGAAAACCCTGCTTTACTCTTGGGCCAGATCTAAAAATATATACAATCGTGACTATAGATATTATCGGGTCCACCACTACAAAGTTTCTCCTCCAAGATTTGACTGACCCAATCGCCAATCGCCAATCGACTTATCAGTGATATCACATTATCGGCCCATAGCCTTATTGGCATCCCATTGCTGCCACCTTTTGACCTCTCGACATGCGATAGACGATCACATATAAACCATTGATTTGGACCCTCGATCTGATAGTTTCGATTTAAATCGCATTTCGCTATCACTTTATTGAAAGGTCAGTTTCGATACCATTATAATGGTTCCACTGATGCGATAAATCTTTGTCCCACATTTCGCTATCACTTTATTGAAAGGTCAGTTTCGATACCATTATAATGGTTCCACTGATGTGATAAAGCTTTGTCCCACTCGACTTGATCTGGACCATTGATCCATATGATCTAATGGTTCCTATGCATTTGCGCCACTTCCTTCTTAACTTAATTTTGCTTGCCCTTTAATGGATTCTGTGTTTAACACAGTTCTGCCATAGCCTTAGCCATTCTCAGTTATGACGTGCACAACACTCAGGCAACAATTAACTATGGGTAATTTTTTTTCAAAAATTATTGTAGATGTAGTGTTTAAATCATGTTTTTAATATTGGAAATGGATTGAGCACCATCAAAAACTTATAGGGCAACTAAAATCTTGAAGTTTCACAGTTTTAACTTGGATTTACAAAAATCTGGGAAAAAAGTAGTCTCGTTAACCACTACTGCTTAAGTAATAAACAAGAGTGCACCTTCTACACACCATCTAGAACACAACTACTTTGCATTGTTTAGGACACAACATCGAGCCACTCATATATTTAAGTAATAACTAACACAATATTAATTAAACGTAGTTGATATACTTGGAGAGCTCTATAAAGCATATGTACAACTATATTAGTAAATTTGGTTAGTATATGTCCATAAACTCATATCAACCACATTAATAATTATTAAGCGCATCTTATTAAAGATTAATTATTTCTATTTTTTAATAACTATATAAAAAATAATAAAAAAGTGTTGTATCTTTATATATTTATGATTATTATATTAATATTTATGGTTATCATGTTAATATTTATGGTTAACCAAATTTAGCATGAAAGACCCTTGATCATTGTTGATAATGGTTGACCATCGTTGACCTTGGTTAATCATGGTTGATTGTAGTTGACAATAAAGGCATTGTCCATAGTTGATCGTGGTTGACCATAGACACATTGATTGACCATTGATATGGAATTGCATTTGACCAAACTTGAAGAGAGATGAATACAAAACATAGCCCAACATATTGAAATACAATGGTAAATGTGGTTTACTAATGCTAAACCTTTTGAGATCAATATTATACACCCAAGCGATGAATATTACAAACCCTAGGGATGGATATAATTAACCCAAGGGTTTAATAAACCCTAGGGATGAATATTATTAACCCAAGGGTTTAGTATTATAAACCCAAGGGATTAATGTCATAAACCATTAGGACTAATATTATAACCAAATAGATTCTAAAACCAATAGAGTTTTTTAACTATAATGATTATATTAATTATTTAAAAATTGATTGGGTTGAAACCAAAACAACCATCATTACAATATTTAGAAGTAATTTTAGTTGCCTCTATCCTTTTCCTTTAAAAGGTGTAGATATAATCTATATTACGGGATCAGGATCCATTTAGGTTCTTCATCACTCTTGCTAAATGCTCCTTGAGGCAAGAGGCATACTAGGTTTGCTTTTGCGTCTGCTTCCTTATTTGAACCACATAGGATATGGAAAAGAATTTAGGGAGGAGAAATCTTGAAGCACATATCGCAACCTTTGAAGTGTCTAATTAAGCTATGGATTGCTAAAGTGGTCCTCCAAATTTAATATCTTATCAGAATTTCTGAATCCCCGAAGACTTGTATTTCCGTATTTCCATTTTCACGTGCTATCTCATAGGCTTTTAGTAGTGCAAGGATTTTTTCCTGTTGTTGGTTCTCTATCCAAGACCCCAGCTAAAGCTATCTTCTAAGATACCATCCAAGGAATAGATCACTCTGCCTACTCCTGTTGTCCATGGATTACGTTTGGAGGCACCATAGAAAAATATTTTTGTTTTACCTTGTTTCCTCCACCTAGCTTGAAAATTTGTGTCAGTATCTTGTAATCTCCATACATGAGTTTTACTAGGTTGAGTAGTGTCGTTTATCCTGTCTCGAAATATATAAGTTCCTAGCCATTTATTTTCTTCAGGGAGGAGTGAGATATCATTTTTAAAGGGGTGATTGGCCACAGTCTCGAGGAGTAGTTCTTTTGCTTTTTGTGCCACCTTCAAAGGGGAACTCAGAATGTTGTTGAAGATCTGATCATTTTTGGCAAGCCATATTTTCTAGCAGACATATTTATGTAATGCTTTCTAGATTCTTTTCCATGCTATATTTCTTTGGGTCACGTGGGGGCATCGCATTCTCCAGGTGCTGAAGAGGGTTACTATTGTGACTTGCGATGGGGCATATATATTCAGGCCTTGAAGGATGTAGTCTCAAACTTCTTGAACAAATGAGAAATCCATGAACAAGTGCTCCATGTTTTCTTGGCCTTTGTAGCAAAGAGATCACCAATGTGGCTCACAAATACCTCTCTTACTCAGATTGTCGCCGGTTAGCACTTTCTTACGAATTAAAACTCTTGTGAAGAAGTTTATTTTTTGGAGACCAAGGGGTTTCCAGACCGGTATCCAGAATGTTGCAGTGTAGATTGGAGCTTGGTGAGCTTGAAGAGAGGCAAATCCATGTGTTGCCTTATAGATTCCAGTCATTCTCAATCCCCATTTGTCCATCAAATGCAAGTGGACTAGTGCCAGGCCTATTAATGCTTCTTCCAGGAGTGTCTTTTGAATGCGTAGTTGCTTTGGAGCTCGTGGAATATTCCAATCTCTCTAGTTTCCAAAGTCGTCCCACGTTGAAATTTCTACCAGGGTGAGAATTCCTTATTGCATGAGCCAATTCTTTACTTCTTTGAATACTTTACAATTGCCCAGAGGCAACTAACCCATTATATTGTCTTGCCACAACATCGTGTTTTTTCCATTACCAGGGATATGATACAAGTGCTTTTGGAAGAAGTCGATCCCGCAATGACAGAGATGTCATATCATCATCCCTTTGATGTTGATATCGATTTGAAGGTATCTTAGCATGGAGTGATTTAGATATTTTTTCTTTAGAACCTGACTGACAGGGTGTTTTCTATTTGTGAAGAGGGTCCAAATGATTTTTCCTCCCAGAGCGAGATTGGCAAGGCCTGGGTCTCTTATCTGCAGGCCTCCTTCAGAGATAGGGTGCTTAATTGTGTCTCAGTTCACTAAGTGAAATTTTCTTTGATTTCGTCTTCCTCCTCTCCATAGAAAATCCCTGATCAGTTTCAAGATCTGGTCTGTGATGTTCTTTGGATCTAGAAGAAAGGAAGCTTGTTACATTAGCAAGGAGGATAAAACATATTTAATAAGGATGAGTTTTCCAACGTTGGTGAGCCATTGCCCTCCCTAAGCTGTAACCTTGGACTTAATTTTGCTTATTACATTTGTCCACAATGAATATTTGTTAGAAGTCAGGGTTATTGTTAACCTGAGGTATTTGATTTTATCCCAAGAAGCGAAACCCAAGAAGCCTAAGAAGAGGTTTGTTCTTTGGATTGAATGTTGATCCACATTCCACCCATATATTGCAATTTTCCTTTTATTTATAAGAGGTTCTGCTATGCTGCAGAATTGTTGGAGAATTCCACTGTAGACTTTGGCTATCTTCATGGAGGGTCCACCCAGAAGAAGAGAGTCATATTCAAATAAGGCATGGTGGAGAGGCTCTGGCCCCTTCATCAGCCTAATTCCTGGAGCTGTCCCTACTTTCTTTTCAGTTGTTAGTTTTCTACTTATCGAGTCTGTGATCAGGATGTACAATAAAGTGGAAAGAGGGAAACATTGAATTATTCCCCTCAAGGCTTGAAAATATGTTGCTAGCTTGCCATTAAGTAGCGGAGCTATCCATGTGTTTTCAGTACAAGCTTTAATAAAATTAACAAGTTAGAGTTGAAACCAAAGGAAAGGAGGACTTTGTACAGGAAATAAAGATTCACCTTGTCAAATGCATTTGCCATGTCTAGCTTTATGAGCATACCTTGCTTCTGCCAAAGATAACTGGAGTGCATGACTTGTTGCACTTGTATTACATTTTCCAGGATATGTCTCCCTTTGACAAAGCCACCTTCGGTGGGAGAAATAAGTTTCCCAAGAAATGGCTTGATTCTGTTTGCCAGCAGTTTTGTCAGGATTTGTATGATGCATTGCAGAGTGAGATTGGCCTTAGCCTCTCAAAAGTGTCTGGATTCACTTCTTTTGATACTAATGCAAGAAATGTAGAATTAGTATTGCCTCCCACTTTAGACTTTTTGGTGAAAAGCTTTAATCATCCTCAATAAATCATTTTTTATTATTTCCTAGCAGATTCTATAAAAATGAACTGAGAAGCCATCTAGTCCTAGTGGCTTGTCTGGCTCCATGGACCAAATTACTTTACAAATTTCTTCCTCGGAGAAAGGTTTCAAGAGACCAGTGTTGTCCTCCTTTCTTACCAAAGATGGAATATGAGAGAGAAAGTCAGAGATGACTTCTTCACAGCCATTCCCTCCCTCTTTATAAAGATTCCAAAAATGATCTTCCGCTACCTCTTTAAGTTGTTCTTGACCTTTGAGAAAAACCCCATCTAAAGAAGTGATTTTAGAGATATGATTTTGAGATAGACGACCTGTATATTGCTTGTGGAAGAATGAGATGTTTCGGTCACTAGATTTTAGCCAAAAGCTATGAGACTGAAGCCTCCAAAACCCTTCTTCTTAGCGAAAAGTGTGGAATTATTTGATTTGGGCAACTTGTTCTTTTTCTCAATATGAACATGAGATTTCCTTACTTTCCAAATCCATTTGCACATATGATAAAATATTAACTGTCTCCTTTATGTTGCTGGTAGGATATTTTTAACATTTTTTAATTCCTTTTTTAGAGCTCTCTTGGTTGCTTTCAGTTTATGATCCCACGTAAAGTTGGGAGATCCTGTCAGAGGTGTGGACCATACCCCCACAACAATTTCCATGAACCCTTCTTTCCTTGACCAAAGCGGGTTGAATCTAAAAGGGATAGGGCCCAAATTTTCTTCCTCTTCCCACTGTAAGATGATAGGTTTGTGCTTTGATGCCAGCTTTGGGAGAATTTTAGAGGAGACCAACATTTTTTCTAGCAAGAAAGTGCTCATCACTACTAATTGATCTAGGCAAGGAGAGATGTAATCTACCCCAAATCTGTTATTTGTCCATGTGTAAAGACCTTTCAAAGGTTTGAAGTCAAGAAAGATCCCAATGAAGTATTAGCTCCTCTACAAATGGAAGCATTGGGTCCTTGCCACTATCGCCACCTCTCTTTTCTTTTGGATCAAAGGTGAGGTTGAGATATCCAAACACTATTATATTTTGAGGGGACAAAATGTCTAAGAAATTAGACAAGCTCTGCCAGCATTGTTTCTTCTCAGTAAGGAGGACTGGAGCATAAATGTTGAAGAGAGAGATGGTGAGCTTACTAGAGAGGTGCTAGAGTTCGGTGTAAATCTAGTGTTGTGTCTCAGAGGAACTTTCTAACTGAAACTTGTCCTCTAACTACAATGTTGCTAGCCCACCAAAGGAACCTCTTGCACTAATGTCCCTTCCTACTTTTTTTTCCATTGTAATTTGATGATCTCAAGAAGGGTTTCCCCTTCAATCTTAGTCTCTTGGGGCGTGAGGATCTCGGGAGTTTCTATGTTCAGAAGGTATTTACATTCTTCAGCTTTAGCAAGGTTCCCTAAGCCTCTGCAATTCCAAGAGACTAATCTCATTATTTAACGAGAGTGGAGTGGTTTGAGACCCCTTTAGGGGGTCTTGTGCTGGTGTTTCTCCAGATGGACATTTCAATGGTGAAATGGCTACCTTGCATTATTTTACTCTCCTCTTCTTCTTCTCTAGCTTCCTTATGAGATTTCCTCCGCAATCTTTTCTAGGGTCTCTCAAATGTCTCATCTTTTGATGACCCAGAGGTTTGAGGATGTTCTTTCCTTATCATTTTTGCATAAGTAGGTGAGGAGGAGGTTCCTGCTGGGGAGTAAAGATGGGTTACTTCTAATTTATCCTTTTCTACTTTTGGTGGGCGAAATTGGGTTTAATCTCCTCTATCATCGATTCTAGAATTTATATTTATGTGTTGAGGGTTTCAAATGGGTTTATTGGGGCTATTCTCATTGGTTGTTCTCCTCTTCTTTCTCTTGTACTATTCCTGTTAAGGGTGCACCAGACTCTGACAATACCTCTTTCTCTTTATTTCTGTAATTCACCTTCTTCGGGACTGCTTTCTATACATGCGTCCATTTTTCTCCTTTCGACTTCTCTAGGTCTTCCTCTGCCTTTTTTTTGTAGTGTCTTTCAAAATGCCTGTAGTCTTAGCAACGTGTGCATTTGAATGGAAGATGATCATAGTGTAACTCTTGAATATAAGACCAGTCTGCTATTGTTAACTTTATGGCTTCATGTAACCCTATTTCCAAGTCGACTTCGACGCATATTCTTGCACATGAGTATTGATCCCTTCTCTTTGCTCTGTCTATGTGTTTTCCCAGGGTGTTTCCAACGGATTCTAATGACTTCAGGTTCTAATAGTGTAGTGGTAGATGTGGGAGGCAGACCCACACTGGAACTGTTGATGACACATCTTGTGTCTGATTAAAGTCTGGTGACCATGAGTTTAAATACAGATCCTAGGGGCCCATGAAATATGGTCCACCCCTAAAAATGATATTTTTGTATTCTATCGATTCAAAAACAAAGACAAAAAATCCCTCACCAACCATAAAACTTATCATGCCTACCTTAACTAATGGTCACTAGTTCCTCGATACCCATGACTCGACAGCCTTGGGGGAAGGCCATAGGCTTGTAAATTCACTGACAAGCCCTCCTTCAGCTAAGTTCATAGCAGATCTGCAAGAATCATCAACAGGTCGGGCCATTGTGGGGATGCTATCAAGTTTCTTTACAAACTTGCATTGAGTTTCCTTTGCTGGGCATTTACTGCTGGAGTCGATCAGCTTCCTGAACATAAGGATATCTGGTGGAGGACGTAAAGGAGGAGGGCCCTCGGGGCCCCCTCATGGGGCCATGGTGACAGAGGCAGAGACTCAGGTTGCACCAAAGCTATGTGTGCATGAAGGAGCAGTTCTGCTAGTTCTCAAACCCAAGAGATTATTAATATTATAAATCCAAGGGATTAATAAACCCATGGGGTTAATAAACATAAGGGTTTAATATTATAATCCCATGACATTAATAATACAAACCCTTGAGATTAATATTATAAAACTAAGAGATTAATAAACCCAAAGGATTATTAATATTATAAACCCAAGGTATTAATACTATAAACCTAAGTGATTATCTATATTATAAACCATTGGGGTTAAAAAACCAAAGGGATTAATATTATAAACTTAAGGGTATTAATAAAATAACGGGATTATAAACCTAATAGTTTAATATTTAACCCTAGGATAAAAATTATATGCCCAAGCGATTGTAAACCCTAATATTAATATTATAAACCGTAAAATAGTATTCTACATATGAGGGATCAATATTATAAACCCAAGGGATAATAAAACCAAGGGAATAATAAAAAATCAACCACGATTAATCATGGCTGACCATCATTGAACATGGTTGACTATGACTCACCATGGTTGACAGTGGTTAATCGTGGTTGATCGTAGTTGGAAATAAAGATATTATCCGTGGCTGACCATATTGAATCATGCTCAATCATGGTTTATTGTAGTTGACCATCAATAGGGAATTGTATCTGACCAAACTTGAAGATTGTTGATTACCAAACATAGCCCAACATAGTCAATTACATTAGGAAGGTGGTTGAATAATGTTAAAACCTTGAGACCAATATTATACACCTAAGGGATGAATAAACACAATCATGAATATTATAAACCCAATGGGTTATTAATATTATAAACCTAAGATATTAATATTATAAACCCAAGGCTATTAATAAACCGAAGCGATTATAAACCCAACAAAATAATATTTAACCCTAAGATTAATATTATAAACCCAATGGATTATAAAGCCTAAGATTATTATTATAAAGCCTAAAATAGTATTATATATATTAGGGATCAATATTATAAACCCAGGGGATTATTGATATTATAAACCAAAGGGAATAATATTAAAGCCTTGGATTTATGTTATAAACCTCAGGAATTATAAACCCTAGTATTAATACTATAAACCCAAGGAATTAATATTTTGGACCCTAGAATTATAAACCATATGATTTTAAACCCTAAAGTGAATACGATAAACCAGAATAAACTCTAAACCCTATACCCAATATAGTAGACCAGAATACTAAAACCTAATTTACACAATATCATAATTTGACATTCAATAAACTGAAATGTAATATAACATTGTGAAAGTGATTGTCACACTGTGACATCAGATAGATTTATGTACCATTCCAAATCTAAAATATTAAACCCTAATATTAAACCATATATTATAAACCAAATATGATTGAGACGTTAGATAGACTTATGTACCATTTTGGCATCACAAAATTATAAACGCAATGGTATTAATAAACCAAAGGGATTATAGACCTAGCAAAATAATATTTAACCATAGGATTAATATTACAAGCCCAAACTATGACCAAAATACCCATGACAAGGATCAATTATGGACGCATGTATGGCAGCCAAGACTATGGCCCAAAATATCCACTTTCCTATGGCTACTCAGCAAAAGACGTATTCTTAATTGGGATAATCTCCAAAGAAGAGGCTTCATAGGCCCCTCTCGTTGCCCCAATTGCAATGCTCAGGAAGAAACAATTGCTCATCTCATGGAGACTTGCCCTCTCGCAGCTCAGATATGGAACAAAGTAGCTCGCTGCAATAACGGAAGAAGAGAAAGGCAAGGGGACATCGGAAGTATTCTGCGAAGTTGGCCCAAGAAACCATATCAAAGCCCCATCCTGAACTCATTATGGAACCTCATTCCAGGCTTCTTATACTCGGCATTATGGAAGGAAAGAAACAATCGAATCTTCAACAATAAGAGCAGATCAGCAGAAATCCTCTGGCTTCTCCTAAAGTACAACCTCCAAGAAACGTTAGCACTCAGAGCCTGGTCAGAAAATGACTGGCCTACATCACCTCAGGAGAAATACATCTGGAAGACTTGGAATCTCAACATCACCTACTCTCAATTGGATTCTCGCCAAATCCCCTCCAAAAGTACCTCCCCCTCCCAATGGTCCCCCCCTGCAAGAGCTACTTACAAATTCAACTTTGATGGGGCGGCTAAGGGGAATCCAGGCCCATCAGGGTTTGGAGGAGTCATCAGAAATGTAGAGGGATTGGTAGCATTCATCTATTATGGTTCAAGTGGTGCAAATACCAACAACATGGCGGAGTTGGAAGGAATGTGGAAAGGAATCTGTATGGAGGATCACCATAACTTCTATCCATTGGAAGTAGAAGGAGATTCCCAAATCCTAATCAATGCAGCAACTAGAATCCAAGCAGGGTCCTCAGCAGCTAAAATCGCTTCCATCTGGAGACTTCTCAGAAGACTAGAAGCATTGGAAGACAGGCTAAGGCGCCCTAACAGTATCATCTTCAAGCATGTTAGGCGCACAGCCAACAAAGTTGCTGATAGACTTGCAAACCAAGGGGTGAATCAGTAGGGCCCTCAATACGAAGGTTCTCTCCATGATGCAAAGGACAAAAAACTTCAACAGGACTGCCATACATTGGCGCTCCAGGATCTTCACCCCGTGGATGCCAGTGCAAGTTAGGTTTAATGGTTTGGGGGCGGGCTACCCTCTGGGCAAGTGGCAGCCCAGTCCCGCCACGCATCACCGACATTTATTCAGCAGAGTTATTAATCCATCGCGATCCTTCCTCCAAAGCTTACTAACCATTATGTCCTCCCCTCCTCGCATCAAGTCGGCTCTTCAGCCCTCTGGGAAATTCATGACGGCCTCTGGCTCGCACATGGCAAGCCGTCAGCCTCATCCTTATAATCAAGGCGTCTGCAGCAAGGCAACGCATTGCTTATGGCTCATTTGGGTTTATTGTTGGTTTGGTGTATCTGTGTTGTGGCAGGTTTCGAGTGCTAGAAGCAGCGACGTAGTTAACCAGCCCCCTGTTCTTCCCTGCCCGCTCCCTGTGCCCAATTACCATCGCTGGTGGCCTGCGTTCAAGCCTCAGCTTGTTTTATCACCTGGATTTTCCGGCATTTCCTTGTCTGTGTGCTGGGTTTTGCATTTCGATTGTCACAGTCCCCTCCTTCTTCCTCGGGTGCTTCTTGCTGCCAATCCCTGCATCCTCTGGCCCTCTGTGGCAGCATTCTATGCCCTCCGGTCTTCCAGTGCCACAAATCCCTTGCTGCCTCATCCCCTCTCCCTTCCGCATCGCTCCTGCCACCTCTGCGACCATCCCAGTCCGCAATGCCGAAGGAGAGGCTACGAGCTAGCTGCCGACGAGGTGGGTCTCGAGGAGGGACGAGAGGCCGGGCCTCTATCCCTCGTTCCTCTGATTCGTTGTCAGACGATTCCAATAGCGCTCATCGCAGAAGAGGTAGAGGACCAGGGCCAGCCCAAACCCCGTCTTGCAGTCACAGCTTCCAACCCTCCTCCCGCTTCAGTTTTCCTTGTCTTCTGGATTCAGACACATACTATGTGTTAGTTAAGATTGAAAAGTGTGAGCATGAGGCTCATGGACTAGCAGCAGTGGATCTCAGGCCTCCAGCTCCACTTCTGGAAGAGCCTCCCTCGTCACCTGCACAGAGAACTGGTCCTGCATTTCAGCTTCCCGCTCCTGAGCAAGAGCAACACCATGCAGCAAAAGTATCAGCTGATGCAGTGGCTGGCCCAAGTGCACCTGCAGAAGATGATGAGCCTCACACCGACTCAAGCGAGCCAGATCCATACGCCTGCCGCGTGGTGGAAGAGGTGCCTTCAACCTTTGTGGACGAATTTACAGCTTCTCTGGGTTACCGGGCTACGAGTTTGGCAATGTATTTTGTGGTTCAGTCGGGTAATCATATGCCCCTTCTTCTTCTTCAATACTCTTTCACTATGTATGGTTGATGCGCTGGCTATAGCTGCACAACCTCAGGTCTTATACTTTGCTTATACCTGCAATGTCAATGGCGGCTTCTAGGGTCCAGTTCTATATTATTGAGTCAGTCTAGGGTTATGGGTCATGGTTAAGAGTCTGTATGTCGGAAAATAGTTGGGTTTTAGAACTTTTTCTCCTCTCTGTTAGATTTTGTAACTGCAGGCAAGTCATGGTAAACATTGATGCAAAATCCATCTCTGCAGGATGGTGCAGTCCGAGGTTCGCCTCGTTGTAATTTTTTGAATTTTTGTACCATAATAGAATTAGTCTACTTTACAAAAAAAAAATATTACAAGCCCAAAGGATTATAAACCCTAAGATTAATATTATGAACTCTAAAATAGTATTATACATATTAGTCATCAATATTATAAGCCCAAGGGATTTTCGATATTATAAACCTTAGGAATAATAAACCCAAGGAAATAATATTAAATCCTAGGATTTATATTATAAACCCGAGGTATTATAGACCTTACGATTAATACTATAAAACCAAGGGATTAATATTTTGAATTCTACAATCATAAACCTTATGATTTTAAACTGTAGATTGAATACGATAAAGTAGAATAAAGCCAAAACCCAATATTGTAGACTAGAATATTAAACCCTATTTTATTTAACATCATAATGTGACATTCAATATACTGAAATGTGATATAACATTGTGACAATGATTGCCACAATATGACATTGCTACATTTATGTACCATTCTAACGTCACAATATTAAGCCCTAATATGAAACTAAATATCCTAAACCAAATATTATTAAGATGTTTATGTACCATTCTGGCATTACAACAAGTTTGGTTGACCATGGTTGATCATGGTTAACCATATTAGATAATAAATACCTTGATCATGGTTGATCATGGTTGACAATATTCAACCATGGATGATCATAGTTGACCATAGAGAAAATGAGCATGGTTAATCATATTGAACCACAATTAACGATGGTTAATTATAGAGACATTGATTGAGTATTATGACCATGTTGGATGATGCTTGACCATAGTTGACAATACATGGGTTGTCGCGGTTGACAGTGGTTCACATAACCATCACTGAGATTGCTTGGTAATGGTTAACCATGGTTGATCAAATTCAACTACACAGACCATAGTTATGGCTGATCATGATTGATGAAATTCAACCACGATTAATCATGGTTGATAACCATTGACCATGGATTATTATGGTTAACCTTTGTTAATTTTGGCTGATAATTATTGGTAACAAAGACATTTCCCATGGTGATCCAAGTGGCTCCAGGCACGTACAAAAATAAAATTGGCCTTGAAAAAACTCAAACATAAAAGTCCTCATGTTGAAGTGAAACTAGGAACAAGTTGTAGTTTGTGTCATTCTGATTCCAATGGTGCAAATGACACTCAAATCTGAGTTTGTATGCTCAAGATATAGCCAGTCAAAGTTGTGGTCAAACTAGGCCATGTGGCAGTCACTAACGAGGCAACAATTTGGATTTTTTTGAGCGCACGGATTCTAGACGCCATAACAGGCGAATTGTTTACGTCTTCAAATTGTCTAGTAACCCTAAAAACTGGTCATAATATTTATGAATAATTTGTTTATCATTTTTTTCAATTAAAAAATCAACACCCTCGCCATATTCATTCATATATCATATATATTATTTATATATGCAGAGGTTGCTGAGTGTCGAACTCGTGCTATCCTAGTGGGTCGGCCCGCCTCCAAAAACCCCCTATAACAAACCACCAATGACTAAAATAAAAAAATGCACCCATGCTATATGAGGGGGTCAGTGGGGTTGGAACCCCCAACCACTCCTCTACAAATTTAGTCTATTACCAGCACATCGGACCATTAGGCTTTGGAAAATTTGTCGACCAACTTATATAAAAACCAAACCTTGCCATCCAACTTGGGGAGAGAAAATGAGTGGAGCAGAACAAGGTGTAGATGGAACCCTGGTAGGAGAGGGAATGAATTTCGAGAGGGTATATTCAAGGGAAAATATTTCCTAGAATGTTCCACATAATATTCTTTGATGCTGTGAGAAATCTAAAAGATTCTCTAAAGGTAAATTTTTCTTAGCGACGAAATCATGTCAACTTTATATTCAAAAGAATTAGCATTTCACAGTGGATGTGATGGTGTAGTCTGTTTCCTCATCTGACAATAAGAAGTCCAAGTAGTCAGCAGTGATGAATCTTTGCAGAATCTTGTTCAGTCTAAGAGATTCCCTTGGAGGTTGATTTTTTATAGATTCAAAATGATGCTGACTTTATAGTCATTTTTCTCATAATTTCATAGGGAGCGTAGTGGCGTGCTCAAAATTTTCATTCGAGTAGCGGATTTTTCGTCCATCTTTTGGAAGGAACCTTTTGGGAATCTTCAAGATTCCTAAGGGTCCATAATTGGACGGTGCCAAAAATGGGCCAAGTTTATAGTCATTTGACACAATTTAATGCCATGAATGTAATAGTGTTTTCCATTTCATCGACAGAGCTTTGCATTTTTCGTCCATATCTAAAATTGGAGGTAAGTGATATAGTGATGGCATGTCTTTCTTTTTATTTACTGACATGATGATTTTCTTGTCAAGATTGTTGTTACCATTATGTTTAAGGATACTTGTTTGCCATGTCATGTGAGAATTCATTAGATTGTCATGCAAAAGGAGAGCCCATTTGAGTGAGAATTCTTATGTGGATGACGTCTCATGGAGGGACATGCCACTCTAGCTGAGGAACTTTATCCCTGTAATGAAAAGAAAATGTACTATGTACTCATCATCATCTTGTAGAATTTAATTAAGTGGCCTCTCGAGTCATGACACCAAGCCCAAAGACATAACCCAAACTGAGTGAATTTCGTTATCAATGTGTGTGTGTGCTTCTAATTCATGGTATTATGTTTCTTCTTCTTTATAGTATGCACATGTGGATTTTCATGCTCTTTCACACGCAATTCTTCTAACATCTCAAAAGTAAAAGATCTTAGTTAATTTCGGTATATGAGGAGATCTTGATCAAGTTTTGTATCAAAGTGGTCTGCTCACTAATGTGAACTGTGAGTGTGAATGGTTGAAGTTGTAACAAGAAGGGAAATGGAGAAAAACAGAGCTCTCTACAAGGACCTCCTCAATATGGCACTCATTGTGGGCATAATTTATGTATATTATGAGGAGAAGATGGAGAGAGAGGAATGAGAGAAAGAAAGAGCAAAGGATGATACTCCATCTCCATCTTCTAGTGACCATTCATCTTCTTCATCGCCTTATCATCATTCGAATGAGGAGATTAATTAGAGCTTTCAAGCATAGAATGTTCAATTGAGGAGAATTCTACGAGAATAAAAAGAGGAGAAGAAAAGATTGTAGCTTTAGTTATAAGACATGGAAGAGGCCTTGGAAGTGCTGAAGCACAACGAAGGCCTAGTGAAGCTATCATTGTCTGTTTCAGAATTGACAGGTGAGGTGAACTGTGTTGATCATTCTTCAGTTTCATTTTCGCATGACTATTTTTGTGGAAACATGGAGGTACCCATTTTAGGAACTTGCATGAGACTCCTTGCCAAGTTTGGGCATAAAGGAGGAGGACTTGGTGCTAATGGCCAAGGAATAACTCAGCCATTAGAGGTCGTACAAGGAGCTGGATTTGCATGTTTGGTGTATATTGAATAAGAATGCTCAAAGGAATCAAAATCTTCTAAGGAATTGTAGAAGCCATGAGAGAAAGAGGATGACTGGAACACATCAAAATACTCCCATGATAGTGCACATTATAGAGAAAGAGCTAAGGAAGGCCCTCATTACCAGGCACACACCAGAGATAGTCAAGAGAGGTACAAATAGTTTGAGTACTCTAAAGTTCATTTTGATTACAAACATATTGTTAACGATGAGTAGAAATCATGGCATAGAAAACCATGCATTTTTTATGGTTTACATAAGCATGTGGCTGCTGAGTGCTGGAAGAAAATGGTAGTAGGAAAGTAGATGAGGTGTGAAAGACCTTCTCCACATAAGGGAATGAATAAGGTTAATTAGGTCTCGAGGAAGAATAACTTTTGCAATCATTGCATCAAAGGCGGACATCAAAGAGCCACATGTTGGAGGCTCCATCCAGAGTAGTGTCACAAGGACAAAGCGCCGATGGAGGAACCAATTGGTGAAGATATTTAATGAACAAATCCACCCAAGGGTGATGACCTGTTCACCTTAATGAGTGTGATATGGTTTTAATAGTCATGGTAGCTTTTCATGGCTTCATTATATATATAATGTGTTGAAACATAATTGTAAAACTAATGATGTGTTTTCTGTCGCTTATTAAAGAAATGATGATGTTTTGGATTTTTATTGATAGTTAGGTTATTGGTTTCTATTATGATGTATACTTGAGCAAAGAGTGTGTTTTATAAATTCTTGTCAATTATGGGGATACTTGGGTCATGATTGGTCATGTAAGTGAACATGTAGTTTGTGATATTAAACTATGTGTTTTCATGGGATGCAGGTGTGGGTTTGTCACCTACAGCTCCAACAAATAAGGGTGAAGGAGAAGGAAGTGTGACCTATCTGGACACTTTTCATGTAGAAAATGGAACACAATAGTTGAAGATTATGTTCATTCTTTTGGATGACCAAAGGCTCTTGAGTGGGGAGGAATGATCCAGGTGGCTCCAGACATGTTCAGAAATAGAAGTGTCCTTAAAAAGGCTTAAAAATAAAACTCCTCATATTGGCATCTAACAAGAGTCATATCGTGTTGCTCATTGTCTTGATTCCAACATTACAAACGATATTGAAATTCGAGTTTCTATGCTCATGGTATGGCCGGTCAAAGTTATGGTCAAACGGAGCCAAGTGGGAGTCACTATCGAGTCAATTTTTTGAATTTTTTCCAGTGCATAGATATTGGCCACTAGAATGGGAAAATTTGTCACCTCCTTAAAATGTCCAGTAACCTGAAAAACTAGTCAAAATATTTTTGAATAGTTTGTTTATGAAAATTAAAAAAAAATATTAAAAATTGGGGTGGCAGGTTGACACCCCTGCGACCACCGCCAACAGTTATATATCTATATTATATATATATATATATATTATATATAATATATATAATATATATATATAGTAGGTCGGCAGGTGACGAACTTGCGCCAGTTGGGTGGGTTGGTGCCCCACTAATGCCACCATATAACAAACCACCAATGACCCAAATAAAACTACGCACCGATGCTATATGGGAGGTCTGTGGGGTTGGAACACCTGATGACACATCTCGAAAGTTAGCCAATTACCAACATGCCAAACCATTGGGCTTTGGAAAATTTTCCCACTAACAGAAATAAAAACCAAACATTGCCATTCGACTTTGAGGAGAGAAATTGAGTGGAGCAGAACT
The DNA here is from genome assembly GCA_000404065.3 of Pinus taeda. Lineage (NCBI taxonomy): Eukaryota > Viridiplantae > Streptophyta > Pinopsida > Pinales > Pinaceae > Pinus > Pinus taeda. Next base: position 299,989 of record APFE031712327.1, read on the forward strand.
AGGTGTAGATGAAACCCATCCAAGAGCATCAATTAATTTCAAGAGGGTATATTCTAGGGGAATATTCCTTGTAATATTCCATAAAATATTCTCTGATGCAATGAAGAATCTAAAAGATTCTCAGGAGGACAACTTTTAGTAGCGATGCAACCATGTTAAGTTTATACTCGAAAGAACTAGAATTTTGCAGGGAATGTGATTGTGTTTTCCATTTCCCCATTTGAGCAGCAACATTCCTGGTAGTCAATAGTGAGTAGTATTTTTAGAACCTTGTGGAATCTAAAAGATTCCCTCGGAGGTTGATTTTTGAGAGATGCAGAATGATGCCGAATATAGTAATTTTACTTAGAATTTTGTAGGGAGCACAATAGTGCACTAAAAATTTTCATCCAAGCAATGGATTTTTTGGCCATCTTCAGGAAGGAATCTTTAGGAGAATATTCAAGATTCCTGAGGGTCTAGAATTTAACAGTGTCAGCAAGGTGCCAAGTTTATAGTCGTTTGACATGATTTCACATCGCGAATTCAATAGTGAAATCCATTTCATCAGCAGAGCTTCCAATTTTTCAGCCATCCCCAAAAGTAGAGGTAAATGATGCACTGATGCCATGTCTTTATTTTGATTTGCTGAGATGATGATCTTGTTGTCAAGAGCCTTGCTACCATTATGTCTAAGGTTACTGATTTGCCACGCCATGTGAGTATTCATTAGTTTTTCATGCTAAAGGAGAGCCCATTAGAATGAGAATTCATATAGCGAGAACGTCGAGTGGTAATACATGCCACTGTGGTTTAGGGAATTTATCCTTGTAATGAAAAAGAATGTACTATGTACTCATCATCATATTACATAATCTAATGAAGAAATCTCCCCAATCTTGACATTGGTCCTAGAGACATAACCTAAACTATGTGAACATTATTATCAATCTATTTGTGTGCTTCTATTTGATGGTCGCCATTATGTTTCTTCTTATTTACAATATGCACATGTTTTTTCACTCTCTTTCACATGCAATTCTGCTAACTAACAAAAGTAAAAGATCTTGGTTAATTCTGGCAGCTCAAGAGATCTAGATCACATGGCTTACCATATTCAACCATAAATATCTTGGTTTACGACAATGGTTGGCCATAATCAACTATATAGACCTTGGTTGACCATGTTTGACAATTCTAACCATCCTTAACTATGGTTGTTCATTAAGAGTTTGTAAAACATAAAATGTTTTTGGTTGAAAATGGTTGACCATGGTTTACCAAAGATGACCACACTGATCATGATTGACTATGGTTGGTATTGGTTGACCATATTCAACCGTAGAGATGATGCTTAATCATGGCTCACCACAGTTGACCATGGTTGATGATATAGAACCATCGATGATCATGTTTGACCATAATCAACCATGTTTTACTATGGTTGACCACAATTGAACATTTTTATCATGGTTGAAAATGGTTGACCATAGAAACATTGATTGACCATTATGACCCTGATTGGTGATGTTTGACTATAGTTGATAATGGTTGAGGATTGTTGATCATGGTTGACAGTGGTTTACATTAAATGACCACAATTGACAATGGTTTATCGTGGTTAACCATGGTTGACCACACTCAACCATGTTGACCAAATTCAACCAAAGAGTCCTTGATCACGGTTGATGAAATTCAACCATGATTAATTATGGTTGACCATGGTTGACTATGGTTGACAATCACTGAACTTGGTTAATCATGCTTGCTTGACCATATTCAAGATTGATTAACCATGGTGAATCATGTTTGATTGTAGAGATATTGATTGACCATTAATAGGGAATTGTGTTTAACCACACCTGAAGAATGTTGACTACTAAACATACCCCAACATATTCAACTATATTAGTAAATGTGGTTGAATAATGTTGCAATGTTGCATTGCGACGCCAGATAAATCACAATGTAATGTAACATTCTTACTATGTTTGTCACATTGCGACATATAATATATTCTTTATCATTTGGTATCATAACATGTTTAGATTTTTAATATTAATCAATAATGTTAATAGGCAATTATGTTCTAATGATGTTAAAGATTGTTGATTGTTAAACATAGTCAAACATAGTCGAAGAGTCATCCATATTATGAAATGTGGTTGACCACATATTAGAAACATTTGTGTACAATTCAAAAATCACAATATTATTATTCATTATTGTTATTATTATTATTAATTTTTATTATTATTACTATTAATAATCAGTTAATATTATTATTATCTAATTAACTATTGTAATAATAACAATAATAATAATTATTATTATTATTAATTTTTTTTTTTTCGGAATAAAGACTAATTCTATTAATATGAAAAAAAGAAATATTTACAATGAGGTCGCAGCCTCAAAGGGCGAGTGACCCAGCCCTCAGCAGAAAACCCAGAGTGCAGAGAGGAGTAGTTGAGCATGTAAGTATACATTGTTTACAACCCAAAAAGAACTGTTTCCAAAAAACTACTCCTTGCAGGCAAAAAGCGTCGAGCAGAGGAGATTTGCAGCTTGAGTATTCTTCGGCGACAACAAACCATCCATCGGTATTCCCAAAAAATCGAGACATCCACCAGCATTCAAGAAAATTGAAACATTGACCAGCATTCCCAAAAAACATGCGGAGGTCGGAGAAGGAGCTGACCAAAATAGAGAGTATAACATCTAAAAGACAAAAACAGAGAGTATAACACAAAACTTAGACCTTGGAGGCGACGCAGCCCGACTACGCAGAGGGAGAAATTACTCATGCGTTGGCAGAGGGTCAGTGCCCCTCTTAGCTTAAGTATCTGGTGCAGCGACCCAGGTGACCTCTTCATCGCCTTCCACTCCACCTTCTGTGGGATTGACAAGATGAAGAATGCCAAAATCGTGTTGAATACGGCCGCAAACAATAACTTCTTCCTGAGGCGGAGTGCGTTGACGGGCGGCATCTACAGTAGCAGGGGAGTCCTCCTGCATGTGCTCGGCGGTGAATTTCGGTTCTTCCCCTACACCCTAAGCCAGAATTTCCTTCGGAGATGGCATGGAGGAAGAGCTAATCGGGTCTTCATGCAGGTCTGCCTCTTCCGCTACCATAATGGTAGTCGTGAAGGTGATTACAGGCTGGTTCAGATGGCTGCGGAAAGTGAAGCGGGATGTCTAGAAGGAGGAATTTGGGACAGGTGTGGATGGATTGGGGGGGGGGAGTGAAGACGGAGAGGCAGAGGAAATTGGAATGATGAGCAGAGACGGGGATTGCAGGGCTTGACCTCTGGGAGCTGAAGAGCCTCCCCTCCATGGAACACCTCTGCTGCGAGGCATTGTGAGCACCTGCTTACAACTGTGAAAACTGAACAACTCAGAATTGGGGGAAGGGGAAGAGGCAAGCGCAGCAAACTCGACCTGAGGAAAACAGAACCTACACTCAATCTTACCAATGCACCGAGACTGAAAATGCCAATGGAGGGGAGGGAGCTGGGAAGTTATATCATTGTTGGACGTCATGATCGACCTGCTCTGAGGCGTAAATGCTTCTGCAATCCTCTAAGCTCCTTTAATGCGTGAGGGTACCATCATAAACGTGCACAATATCCCAGGCTTATTCCTCTACGGTGAGATCAGCATGTTTGAATGCGTGTAGGTGGCCATCCAGCTGTCGAGGGGGACTATACGTGTTGGGCACGCGCTGAGGGGTCTACGTGCTGGGCTCGGAGATCACCCGCATCCGGGTAGGCTGCTTGAGGATGAGGCCGATCTTTCTCAACTAGATTATTGAATTCACTGAGTTGTTCCTATGTGCCTATGCTGAGCGTGGGACCTGAGTAGGCTTCAGTTTCCAATTCTACTCCAACATTGGCTAGAAAGTCTGCCAGTTTATTTCCTTCACGTACTGTGTGTTTGAAAGAAATTGCCTGGTGTTGAGAAAGCCATTGTCTGATGAGTTCCAATCTTTGCGCCATTCTCCAGCTATTGCTTATTTTATGGATTGGAGCTCCTTGAAGAAGTTTTGTGGCCATATTTATGATGATTTGAGAGTCTTCTTCAATGATAAGGGGAAAGAGATTGTGTTTCTGAGCTAGAACAAGAACTTGCCAGAGTCCTTCCAATTTCGCCGAATTGTTTGTATCCCATCCTTTGGAGAAAGGTAGGTGAGATGAGGGGTACCTGAGTGATCCCTGAAAACCCCTCCATAGCCTGATAGTCCTGGATTACCTTTGGAGGCCCCATCAAAGTTGAGCTGAAGAAAATTGCAAGGAGGAGGGGTCCATGTTGTTGACTTTTTATGCCTGCTGGGATGCCGGATATGAGAATTGGGCTTGTGTAATAGAGAGATTTTCTAGTTTTCCCATTTGGATTTTTCTTTGTGATCCGTTGGAAAATCCTCGGCTACCCAATCATGGATGGAGAGAGATTCCTTGATGTTTATGTGTAGGATTATCCAAATCTGCTCTAATGTTTGAGATTGATTTTTTAATAGACTTCTATTCCTCTCCTTCCAAATATTCCACATTAGGAGACCCGGAATGAGTTGCGAGAGTGAGTTTAAAAGCCTGCTATGAAAAGGTGATTGTTTCCAATTGTGAAGGGTGGCTTTGAGATCACCTTGCACCCTGTTATCGTTTTGACATCTGAAGATGGCTTTTTCCCATAATTATCTGCCCAAGTGGCAAGTTTGCAATAGATGAGTCGATGTTTCTTCCGCTTGTTTACAGTTTGGACATATGCATGGTCCTAAGAAGTTTCTTTTGCGGAGGTTATCCCATGTGAGAATCCTGTTGTGAGAGAGTAGCCACAAGAATGTGGAAACCTTTGGCCAAATTGAGGAGCTCCAGATCTGGTCCCATAAGTTGTCCTTTATGATTTTTTCTTTAGTTATAATATTATATGCCTCCTTGGTGGAGAATGTCCCTTTTTCATCATATCCCCACCTTAGAATGTCTGCTCCTGCTGCTATGGGAATTTGCCTCTTTTTTAGTTCATTAGAGAGCTTTTGTTTTGTTCCCTCATAGCCTTCCTCCCTTATGATTTGATCGATACCCTTCCATTTCCTGTGCTTTTGGGTGGTGGATGAGCTCCAAAATTGTTTGACCGTTTCTGAGGGATGGGTACCTTGCTGAGGGAGAGGGAGATCATGCATGAGATCCTTGATCTTTGGGAGTTGCTGCCAGGAGTCATCCCAAAATCTTGCAATGTATCCGTTTTTGATTTCCTAGAAGATGTGCTGTTGAATAAGGTGCATATGTTGGATGGTTGAGTTCCATATGACGGATCCATCACTTAGTTCCGACATACGAATTATGTCTTCAATCGGGTTGTTACTTGCATATTTAGCCGTCCATAGGGAAGCCCAGGGAGTTTTAGGGTGAGCTAACCAACGCCACCATAATTTGGCACCCATTACTGTATTTCTATGTCCAGGGTCTCTAATCCCAATACTACCTGCTTTTTTCGGGAGACATACTTTTTCCCATTTAACCAGAGCCCATTTTCTATTGTAGCCTGAGTTGCCCCATAGAAAGTTGTGCTGAAGATTCCGGATTGCGTTGATAACCCATTTTGGCGCCGCCAAGAGAGAGAAAAGGTAAAGAGGCATGGACTGGAGAAATACTTTTATAAGAATAACTCTACTGGCCATATTCAGAGATCTGTGTGTCGATAGAAAAAGTTTGGCTTCAAGTTTATCTATAAGGTCTCTCCATGAGGAGTGCTTGAGGGCAGAGCCTATCATGGGGGCGCCCAGATATTTGGAGGGGAGTCCTGCTATGGTGAATCCTAGAATGCGGGCTATCGATCTTTGAGTAGACACTAGAGTATTAAAGAAGAAGATTTGGGATTTGACCTGATTGATAAGGGCGCCTGAAGCATCCGAGAAGGAAGACAAGATATCTTTGAAGAGGCGAGCTTCTTGGACTGAAGGGTGCCCAAAGAGAATATTATCGTCCATGAATTGTTGATGGGAGAAGGAGGGGGAATTGTTGAAAGAGAGACCTTTAAGCCCGCGAGTGAGAGTAGCAGACTTAATATTGCGGCCAAGCCCTTCGGCAATTATAACAAAGAGGAATGGTGAGAGCAGGTCCCCTTGCCTAATGCCTCTAGAGGGACGAAATGTTTCAGAGGGGATGCCATTGACGAGTACAAAGAAGAAGGATGAAGTCAGAAGGCTGAGGATCCATCTAGTCCACGAAGGATCAAAGCCAAAAGCATTAAGAATTTTTTGAATATATTGCCAGCTGATACTGTCGAAATCTTTAGATAAATCTATTTTTAACAACATACCTGGCTTTTTAGATTGCTTCAGAGAGTGAATTATTTCATGAGTGAGAATAATTCCATCTATGATCTGGTGCCCTTCCACATACCCGGATTGCTCTGGCGAGATAATGAGAGGGAGCAGAGGTTTCAACCGAGTGGCGATAACTTTTGAAACAATTTTGTAAATGATGTTGCAGAGAGCTATCGGTCGATACTTATCAGGCTTGTTGGCTTCCGTTGTTTTGGGGATGAGAGCCATGAATGTGGAATTCAACACAGGGTACATCCATCTTAATGCACGAGATTCTTCAACCAATTTCCAAACTTCTATTTGAATGAGATCGCAAAAATGATGAAAGAAATCCGAGGTGAATCCGTCAGGGCCTAGGGCTTTACCTGCTTTTAATTGTTTGATAGCGCTATCCACTTCGTGTAACAGGATTGGTTGGAGGAGAAGGAGATTATGCTCTTCAGTGATCAATCTAGGTATCTGCTGCAGTATTTTATCTATGGCGGGAAGCCTGTCAATGCTTGGTTCTTGGTGAACTTTCTTAAAGTATCGAAGAAAGTTTTCTTCAATGCCTTCATGCGTTTAAATTCTTTCTCCTTGATCGGTTTGAATGTGGGAGATGAGATTGTGCATTCTGCGTTGCACTGTAGTTTTGTGAAAGAACTTAGTGTTCTTATCTCCCTCTTTGAGCCATCTGATTCATGATTTCTGCCTCCAAAGAATCTCCTCCTGTTGAGCTCTGTTGAGAAGTTGATCTTCAATGATTTGTTCCTATTTTGCTAGTTCCACAGAACATCCTTCTGTGATGATCCTTTGCTGGATTTGCTTCATTTCTTGATTGAGAGCGGCTTGGGCTGAGAAAATGTTGCCAAACGTGGTGTGATTCCATTGTTTGATTTCTCTTTTGAGAAATTGCAATTTTTTTTGGAAGCTAGCCATTTTGGATCCCCCTGTGGGTTGGAATTTGATCCAGGTTTGTCTAACAAAATCCTTCAATTCTGGATGGGTAATCCAGAAGGTCTCAAAGCAGAAAGGGCGTTTAGAAGTATTACCTGGCCGATGCAATTGGAGTTCAATAGGCCAGCGATCGGATCCTGATATTGGCACGATAGACGTGACGAGATCTCCTCCTAGGTAAGGCGCATTATCCGAGATTAGGAAGTGGTCTAACCTTGAAGCGATATGCTGTGCTCCTTCTCTTTTATTAGTCCATGTGAATAGACCATTATTTGATGGTAGGTCTATTAGCCAATTTGACTGTATGAAATCTTTGAGTAAGTGACCATCTCAGATTCCATTGTCTCTGCCGCCCTTTTTTTCTTTCGTTCTTGCAATCATGTTAAAGTCCCCTCCTGCTATTCAAAGAGGGTAGTGTCTGTTGGAGTTGAGAGTAGATAGATGATCCAGAATCTCTTCTTTCAAGTGAGAATCCTGTGGGAAATAAACATTGGTGAGGTGACCATGAGTATTGGTGCCAATTAAGTGGAAGGTTGCCTGAATAAAGTTTTTATTGGCATGGATGTTGCTAAGTTGTATTAGTCTGGAGTCCCAGAGAATTGCCAAGCATCTAGAGGCTCCTTGAGCATCCACTGCTGTAACTTTCCCTCCGGGACATACTTTTGCTGCTACCTTTTCCAGAAATGACATATTGCATTTGGTTTCTTGCACAAAAAGAATATTTGGTTTTTCCTGCATGAGCATGTTTTTTAAGAGTCTTCCTTTTTTGGGGCTGTTGAGCCCTCTTATATTCCAGGATATCAACTTCATTGAGAAGGGTTGGGGTGGATATTGAAATACTTTGTCAGCTTCGCATATCGACCTGACTCCACTAGTACTTCGCCTATCTTGATGGTTCTTTCTAAGGTTGTTTTTCTTCCCCTTTTCTTACTGTCTTTTGTGATGAACTTGCCATCCCACGGACTACCAATTTGCTCTCCTAGAGAGTGCTTCTTGTGCGCTTTTTTCAAGACTTCTTCCAGTTTTTCCAGTTGCGTGTCTGGAATCTTGTCAAAGTTGCCGATCTTGCATGCTAGTTCCAGACTAAGAATGTCTAGTTCGCCTATATCAATATTCTCAGGATCTTCTTCCATTAACTGGGGCTCTCGGAAGACTTCCTCTGTCTCCTTCGATTTCTTGGAACTAGATTTTGGGGTATCCATTTCCATTTCTTGAGATCCCTCTACCTGCAGATCAAATAAAGGGGTGTGCATTTTGCTAGATTGAGAGTCATTTAACTGTTGCGAAGGGCCCTCTGGTAATTCTCGGATTAAGTCTTTGACCTTTTGCATTTCTTGAACTGGGTCTTGCGTTTCGAGATTGGCTAGGACGTCAAATCTATTAGGTTTTGGGGCTTTGGCTTTGTTAGCCTGATCCGATTTTCCATTGGTAGAGGGCTTTTTGTTACCTCTTCGGCGATTAACCACTTTTGTGAACCCATCTGCTTCCTTATTGTATGCATTTGTGCTAGTGGGCATATTCCGGTTTAGGGGCAGCCCCTGAAAAGATGCCCTAGATTATGGCATTTCCTGCACCTAAATGGAACATGTTCATAATCTACCATTTGTATCCATTCAGAATCTTCATGCCTAAATCTTACCTTATCTGGCAGAGGTTGTTTGAGATCCATGTAGACGCAGATGCGGGCATAAGAGGTGAATTTGCACAGCTTTGTATGTTCCGCAACCTTGACGAACTCGCCCAACGTGTTTCCTATTTCTTGCAGTGATGTTTCTTCCTAGTATTCCCATGGTAGCAAATAGAGCCTGATCCAGACTGGAGCGTAACTAAGGTCTTCCTTATCCGGGTTAAATCTTTCAACCCATGCTCTGAGATACAGTCCTGCCAAGTTGAAGAAATAGGGCCCTCCATCTAGGATCTGATTTCGATCTTCCAGACAGTTAAAGAACGTAGTAAAAAACCCTTTAGGCCCTAGATGTAGGGATATGTGACCCTTTGGAGTCAATTTTGTGTTTATCCAGCTTCTGAGTGCCTTTTCCGTTGGCCAAATGCCGATGAACTTGCCGATTAGAGCATGGTCCCTCATATATTGTATTCTGGTGTTGATTCTATGACTGGGGAATTCCACCGTGGGTGTAACAATGGAAACTGGTCTGCATGTGGTCGATCTGGCCGTGTTTCCTTCCGCCTGTGTCGTTTCATCACCTCTGGAATGAGTGTTTTCCGCTTGAGTACCATTTTGATCCGCCTCAAACTCTGTAGCTGGGCCTTTCTGCTTTTGACCAACGTGATTTGGGGGAGGGGCTGCATCCCCCCCGGGAGGGCGACATGCTGCTGATGATCGATACCTAACTATTTGTCAGCTGTTAACAAAACTGCGAAGGTTACGAGAGGACTGAGCCTTGCAGGCCTGCCATGGCAGGGCTTTCAGAGGCCTAAGGAAGGCGCGTTAAAACCCTAATCGCCTGCGTTCGCCATCGTTCTCCTCTCTCTCGTGTTATTTATTATTATTATTATTATTATTATTATTATAATTGTAAAACAGAAAACCTCGTAATGTGGGATAAAAAGAAGTTCCTCTTTGAAACTTTAGTCACTCCTGTTATCTTATATGGCTGTGAAGTTTGGGGCTGCAGCATCTCCAGAGAATCATGGAGAAAGATTGAGCAAATTCAGAAGCGTTTTATAACTTATAACCTGAAAATTAAAAGTAATACACCCTATTCAATTCTCCTTATAGAAGCAGGTCTTTCTCCTATTGAGAGCCTGGCTATGCTCAGGTTTATGTTGTACAAGCACAAGCTCAATAACATAGACAATCATAGACTTCCTAAGCTAGCTTTAATTTCTAGCCAAAACCACCAAACGCTTAACCGAGGATGGCATAAAGACACAAGGGCCTGGTTAAACTATTGGGACATCAATGAGAATGCTGCTTTGCAGAACATAAATAACATTAAAGATATTGTTACTTCTAAGTTCAAAGAAAAATTGTGGTGTGAGAAATATTTAGCGTCTAAAAGAAAATTAAGTTATTATAAGAAGGTCATCAACCCCACCCTTGAAGATCAAAAGTATCTCTCTATTTTAACTAGCTCAAAGAAGAAAATTAATATAGAAAATATTAGAACGAACTCTCATGAGCTCCATAGTGAACGGCCGTTGGGCAGTTCCTAAAATGCCATGGATGGAAAGGATCTGCCACATTTGTGAGAATGGGGCACGAGGATGAAAAACCACTTCCTCTTAGAGTGCCCTGCATACAACCACATTAGATCTCAATTTCACAACCTTTGTTACAATACTGACCTTCCTAGCCTTTTAAAATGCCAAAATTATAGTGAGCTCGGGAGGCTTCTCTCCAAGATTTTGGAGCATAGGAATAAAATCTTAAATCAAAATAAATAATTTGTCTTCTTAGGTCCGATAGATCATTATTTGGTCTCAGTGGACGTTAACCATCATCATCATCATCATATTATTATTATTATTATTATTATTATTATGAATGTCATTAATTAGTGATACATTTGCTCCACAAGACTTTGAGTGAATAAAGTTAACTGATGTCAAATATGGTAAACATAGAGTCAACGAAGTCTAAATGTTGTCATATTTTTTTACGTTTGATTAATGTGATTGACTATAATAATTTATTCTTTCAAAATCATTTATTAATATTTTAATTAATATCAATTAATTAATAAATAATTAATTCACATTGATATTAATATTACTTTAAAATTTTGTATTAAAGTTTATATTAAAGTTTAAGAATCCTACTGCATTAGCATCTGGTACGAGACATATACCCATTTTCTTCATCATGACTAGGACAGAAACTTGAAGAAATTTTGACATTGAAAGGTAAAGGTATTTGAAAATGTTTCACATTATTTCTATCGAATTTCCGAGGTATTGTGTCCACATTATTCTTTTGAGATAATCACAACTTACCATTTTTCTCTTCTCTATGTATTTCCATGCCCAAGGTTTTTTTTGTAGCTCCAAGGTCCTTCATTTCGGAAGTCCTAGAAAAGTCATCCTTTAACCTGTTGATTTCAACCATGCTTTTTCCTGCTATAAGAATATCATCAACATATAACTTCAAAATAATGAATATGTCATTTTCCAAATTTTGAAAGTAAATACAATAATCATACTCACTTCGGGTAAAAGTGTAGCTCGTCATGAAGGAATAAAACTTTTTGTACCATTGCCTAGTAGGCTTCTTTGGGCCATACAATGACTTCTTCATTTTTCAAACAAAAGCAATATGTATCTTCACCACTATTACAAATATTTCCTAAAATCTCTGATACCACTTGTTGAGTTGAGAAATGAAAGCATAACCTTGCAAATAAATTTTAGTTGTTGAAAATAATGGAAAATAAACAAGATAGGAGAATAATAAAACACAAAGATTAACATTGTGTTTTACGTGGTAAAACCCTCCTTGTGAGGTAAGAATCCATAGGGAAATGATAATCAATATTTTTATTATTCTAGGGAGATTTACAAAAACCTACTCAAAAACATACATTATCCAACCATTCAACCCACTCTCCATTCATTTTATCTATTCTTATTGCCTCTACGAGATTATAAGGATAAATAACTAGATGCCATATTTTTCTAAATTTGTCCCCTTTTAAAGTAGTTACATAAAAAACATTTTACGTACCAAATCATTTGTATGTTTTTCACAAAACTTAGATTAGAAAAAAAAACAAATGAAAGGAACCAATTGAAATAGTAGGCAACTTATAACACTTTCGTTATTGGTGAAACCCTTAATGTGACAAGCATAGTCCGATTGAAACTAGGAGTTGGAATGCACTCATATCCATTCGGTAGCTAAGGTTGAAATCAACATCAAAGTTGAACTAGTGTGCCCACATCAGTTTCGTAATATAATATCTAACAGAGATATTACAATGATCCCACAACCCCATAGTGATAGAGAAATAAATGATATGATTCACACTTAATGAGACGAAAGAGCAGTCAAATCTTGCGCTTGTTGTTTGCTTAATATTTGCATTAACAAATACAAAAACATCTCAGGAGTGATAAACATAAACATTTTGATCATTTTTTTTTGCATAAAATATGAAGGGTCTATTGATTCCATCACATTTTACCCTCTTAACCTTTCTATCTGCCCACTTCTCTATGGAAGAATCGATGGTGTGATAGGTGGCTATTGAAGGACCACATATGAGACTAGAGAAGAAACCGAGAGGCTTTTGAGAGACACTTTGAGTGCAATGACAACTCCATCAAATTTCTTCCTCCCTCCATATGAATATACATGTGATGGGAAACAAAATCTGTGTGCCAATATGCCAAATTAATAGGCATGCCAAAGATAACCATGTTTAACAAATTATTATTTAATAAGTTAATGAGAGTAACAAATTGTAGAAAATGAAAAATGATTCATGAAATTTTCATATTGTCTAATGGATCATATATTAGACAAAAAATATTCCCTTGGTTTGCAATTTTACCCAGTCAGTTTATCGAAAATATAAATTCTTAAAAAATAATTCCAATAGAGACTACATCTTCAGTGTAATATTAAAACTTGTGAAGCATTAAGATTTTCACAATTGTTTAGTGATATTTTTGCTTGAATATTATGGATATGGATAAAAATTTTGTAGGTAATTTTAGAAATTTCAAAATTTTAATTTTCGGTGGACACTTTACTTATACTCAGGAATATAGAAGCATAACATGAAGATTAAGTGTTGAGAAAATCATTTATATTCCAAGTATCCTTGAGGATAAAACCATGGGCCTTTTGAGACTTTGGGACTAAACTCCTAGTATCTCAAAATGTTGGTATAGCATTTCCCATGTTATATGTGTTATTTGGTGGTATGGCCATTCTCTTCTTCTCTAATTTTTTTGAATATTTTAATACTAGTTTCCCTCATATTATGTTTACTATGAAATTAGAAAAAGACAAATTTTTACTTTTCCTTTTTCTTTCAATCACCCCTCATGGGCCATAAACTAAATAAGAAAATAACCTATACTATTTAGTACCTTCATTCCCAATGTAATCATCATCTTACCAAAATATATTTTCATTGAATTGCCATTACTAGTCCCATTTGAATTACTTTAGAAAGAAAAGGAAAATACCTAGTTGAACAAGGCCCCAATAGCTAATGGTTATTATATTTTTCAAATGAATAAATCTTTCCATGTAGCTACCAAAAGTAATCCCATGAACCTCATTTGCTCTTTCCATCAAGACCTCATTCCTCTATCCTATATCACACTACTCATGGAATTACAAAAGTCCTATCAAAAAACAACATTAAAACTATTTTGAAGGCCTATAAAACTTTGAAACATTTATTTAAAAATAACTAACCACAAATAATACCCTCACATTAAAACATAGAGGGGAGTTTTAAGAGAATATTTAGGACAATTTTTGGGTAAGTTGTCTTAACTTAAGACGAAAAAAAACTTGTATATTATCTTAAATATTGTATTTAAGTGAGTGTTTCAAACTATTGTCTTAAAATGTTGTCTCTATGAGGACAATGTATAAAACAAGCATTATTGTCTCTTTAGAGACAATTACATTTGTGTTTCTCACCATTGATATAAATCAATATGAAAAGTATTTAATTTGAAATAAACTATAATATCATTGATTAATTCATATTCAAGCACAATGAAATCAAACCACCCACCTCCTTTTTATAAGGTAGGTGGTCTTCCATTGACCTAACACCCTTAAAATAATTATGTGAAGACTTATGACATGTAACAAACCCTTCCTCACCAAAACTCCATTACACCTGATAAATTCAGGCCCATTGCTCTCTGTAACGTCATTTATAAAGTCATACCCAAAGTTATTGCTAACAGGTTAAAACCTCTTCTACCCATGCTCATCTCTCCGGAGAAGTCGGGATATGTCGAAGGTAGACAGATAATGGACGGCATTATCCTCACGCATGAAATAATTCATTCGCTCAAGCAATCCAAGCAAGATGGTATGTTACTCAAACTTGATCTCTCCAAAGCTTTAGACAAGCTCAGCTGGTCTTATATTCAACATATGTTGAAAGCTTTTGGCTTTTCCTCCACTTGGGTTCGCTGGATCATGAGCCTTATCACCTTCACTCATTTCTCCATCCTTGTCAATGGTTTTCCCTCCCGCCCTTTTAAACCCTCCAGAGGCATAAGAAAAGGGGACCCCCTCTCCCCTTTCCTATTTGTGATAATGGTTGAAGGACTTGGCAGACACATCAAGCAGGCCCTCCATTCTAATCAGCTCAGAGGAATCTCTATCCACAAATCACCAGCCTCCACTCATCAACAATTTGTTGATGACACCATGCTCTATGTTTATCCCTCGGTTCAGGAAGCCTCTTGTTTGAAATCCTTGCTCAACGACTTCTCTGAAGCCTCTGGCGCCCAGGTCAATTGCTCCAAATCACAAATCTTCTTCTTCCACACCCCTCCGTCGGTTAAATCTGTCGTTTCCCGTATCCTAGGCTTCCACACCGCCTCTATCCCATCCACGTACCTTGGAGATCCCCTCACTGCCTCGACCTTAAAGCAACCTGCTTGGCGCACTCTTCTTGAGAAGCTCGATTCAAAACTCAATCTATGGACTCACCGCTCCCTCAATCTAGCTAGTCGGGTTGTGCTTATTAAGTCCATCCTCCAAGCCATGCCTCTCTATCTTTTTTCTATCCTTGCTGCACCAAAGTGGGTATTGAAAAGGTTGAGAAACCTGCAGCGTGACTTTTTGTGGGGAAGCTGAGCCACTAACCGCAAATGGGCACTTGTGAAATGGGATACTGTCTGCAGGCCCAAAATCAAAGGCGGCATAGGACTTAGAGATCCAGAGTACAACAACACCATCATGAACGCCAAAATATGGTGGCAATGGGTGACTAATCCAGATAAGCTATGGGCTAAAATATGGACAGCCAAAAATACCAACAACATGCCCCAAGCAGAGCTCATAAGATTCACGCCCACAAACAAAGGGTCACTTATTTGGAATGCCGCCAAGCAGCATCATCAGCTCATTCAGAAGCACAACTTTTTGGAAATTAGGAATGGTCACAGTGCTAGATTTTGGACTGACGCTTGGAACCAATTGCCCAAACTCTCGAGTGATCTTCCTTCAATGATCATTCCGAACACACAGGAGCAGCAGAAGGAAACCATCCATTGATTCTGGGAACAGGAAACAGAAAATGGATTTAGGAAATGGCGACCAAGTAATCAGATAACCAGTATCACAAGCACTCAGGAAGTAGAAGCACTTGAGAATGAGTTAAAGAAGAGAAGCATCCAGTATGAGAACAACGATGACATACTCAGATGGGGCTATCTACCTAGAGGATCTTATTCCACTTCTGAAGCCTATAATCTTATAGGCGACTTCCCCGCCAGGCCAGATCCTCTCTGGGGGAGAATTTGGGGCTTCAAAGCTTGGCCCAAAATCTCCCACTTCCTCTGGATGGTTGGGCACAAAAAGATTTGCACCTGGGATAAGCTGAGGAGACGCAATTTCCAATGTCCTTCGATATGCCACAACTGCTTTCAAAATGAGGAAACCTTGCATCATCTCCTGGATACATGCTCAATCGCCAATCAGCTATTGGAGAAGGTTGGCTTCAGATGTCAAAAAATATGCAAAGGAACTGGAGACATCATTGATACCATCCGACAGTGGCCGAAAAGCCCCTATGATTGTGAGGTTCTCAACTACCTGTGGAACATTATCCCGGGCACAGTATTATGGAACATTTGGAAGGAAAGGAATAGGCGCATATTCAAAAACCAGAGCTCGCCTATTGAGGAAATCTGGAGTAGACTGTATGGAAATCTCAGAGAAACTATGCTTCTTCGATCATGGACAAAAGAGGACCTCCCTACTATAGACAATGAGAAAAACATCCTCGACAATTGGAAGCTGCAGCTACCATAAGAGTATGCCATGCGTCAGACAACGAATTGCAATATCAAGGAAGTCAGAAGCTGGATTTCCCCACCCATCAACTCATACAAACTCAACATTGATGGAGCCTCTAAAGGAAACTCTGGGCCAGCAGGATTTGGAGGTATTATTTGAAATCACAACGGAACCCCCCTGCAGATCTACTTCGGCAATATCGGATGGGACACCAATAACTCCGCGGAGTTGGAGGGACTTTGGCAAGGGCTCTTAGTAGCTAGGCGAATCAATCTTCAACCGTTGATAGTGGAGGGTGATTCCCAGATCCTCATCAACATGGCCACGCTCATTCAGAATGGCTCTCAAGCCAGAAAAGTTGCTGACAGTTGGAGACTAGAAGCAAGGCTAAACAACATTGCTCATGTGTTGCGCAATCACAGAGCCCTCTCATTTCACCACACAAGAAGAGAAGGTAATAAGATTGCTGATCTCCTAGCCAATATCGGGGTAGAAAGTAACCAAACCTTCCTATCGGGAAACTTGGACATCATCCCAAGCAATCAACAGACTCAGGACTGTGAGGGTCTCCTCCAAAGCGACGTTGAATCCCCGGATGCGGGTGCTGTCACGTCAGATGGGGTCGAGCCACATGCCCAGCATGTGCCGCCCCGTGCCAACAATACAGTTTAATGGGATATCGCCGCCAAAGGATATTGTTCAGTTTCCCGAGCTCTAGGCATTCAATGCCGAGCAGGGTGAAACGATGGGGATGCAGGATGGAGTTAATGCTCGCTCTCGTCTAGGGAAGGATGCAAGTTTTCAAGGGGAAGGTGAATCGATGCAAGATCATTGGCATGGTGAAGCTGGGGCGGTGCAAACGCAGAGGAATTCTGGACGGGTGGATGTTTTACCACCCCAATTCGCAGTCTTGGCATTGCGTCGCTGCAACTCAAGTAATTGCCTCAGGTGGGAGCAGCGATTTAAGGGCAATTGAAGTAAATTGGATGTGAGAAGGGAAATTTCTCCCTCAGGAAAAGTTTTCTCGGTGGTTATTACGCCTGTGTGTGGTTTGTGGCAAGGTCTGCACTGTTTTTGTTATTACAATTCACTTCAGGTACACAAGGGAGGCAACGGGGAGTCCATGGCAAAGCTGCGAGAACGGAAACCGAGCAGAAGGGGACCTGGGCGAGGTTCATCCTCTCGCCCCCCTGCAGCAGATGAGCACCATCACTGCTGCTGTTGCTACTGCTACAGGAGGGAAAAAGCCACACCAATTCAAGCCGGGCAGTTCATGGAGGTTGGTAGCTCAAGTGAAGGAGAGCCAATGCTTCCAGCATTCGGCTCAGTCGTGTTCACCCTGGGCAGCTCAAAGGATAAGGCAGGTATCAATGCTCATATTTCAGTTCTTTTCACTAAAATTCCTGAGGGCAATGATGGTGGAAAGCTACCAGGTTCGACGGAGCCACCTCCAAAGGGCATTGGTGAGGAGAGTCCTGTGTTGCAGCCACCAATTGAGGCGGGCACCTCTGGGAAAGAAATCCTGCAAGCCCCTTCTCATTCCCCGGAGCCAGAACCTCAGGCCACCGCAAAGGATCCATGGGCCATTTGGGAAGGAGTCCCTCAGGGCCAAGGTTGGAGATATATCGTGGAAGAAGAGTCTGACGACTGATCCTCCGATGCACGCATCAGCACATGCCTTTCTCTCTCGGCTCTGGTCTAAGCTAAAGGTCTCTGCGGGTATTTGGGTTTTGCTCGTCACTGTGTTTTCTTATTTTCAGTTTTTAATATTGTCTTGTTTATGTCGGTCTCGCGTTTGGACAAGGTCCACTGTAAGTTCTTTGATGGACAAGGTTCACAGTCAGTTTTTGATGGAAGCCCCTGCGTGGGCTGTCCCGTTCATGTTTAGCTTAGCGCTGTTCAATGGTCTGGTGTAGTCATGTCTTTTTGTTCTTTTGCCTCGGCAAGTTTTGGAGGAATGTTGGAATGCCCTTTAGGTGCTAGCCCTGCGAGGGAGCTTTTTGCATCAAGTTAAGCTATCGAAGGTGCCACTGCTGGCCCTGGACAGCCTGTCTCACTGTATGTAAAGTTTACCTGTAAATATAATACAATAGACTAGCTAACTTTTACTGAGAAAAAAAAAAAAAAAACAAACCCCTCCTCACCCACAATTTATTCATACTATGAACTAATACATTCACCTTGATTCATTTGAATTGTACTGAGGAACAAAAAAGGGTACAATGAAAATTATGTGGAGTAAATTCTTAAGGTAATAAAAACTTCTCAGTAAAAGGAGTAAAAGGAATATACATGGTTATACATTACAATGGTAGGAAATATCAACCTTGCTGCGTGGTAAAGAAATTTCGATGTCCTTTGTCAACTACCATCACAAAATCAAAATATTTGAAAAGATGTCAAATGAGGAAAAAACAACAGGAGATGATGAGAAACTGAGAAAAAAAAATGGCACTATTGGTTGATACACCCTTCTTCATCTCTGAAAATAGTAAAATGGATTTCACAAATCATAAAATAATTTAGGGAAACAAGCTGAAATGAAGCCAAGCCCATATAACTATAATATTTCCAAGGATTTACTCACATGTATGTTATAATAAATAATGCATAAAAATGTTTGAAATCGAGGTTATGTAAAAATGATGAGTATCCAAAAGTATAAGATTCTTTAACATAGTAAAATTACCAAAGTGGAATCACAAACTCAACAATGGCTTAATAAGAGTGATACAAACTTCAGCGTGTTCGATTTGGATTCAAGACTTGTAGGTCAAACCCATCTTGGTCCATTAAATAGACTAAGCAGATGTAACAACAAGTTGAAATCGAAGATGGAAAGTCTAACACGCCATTTTTTAGCTATACTGGTAAATACTTGTGAGTAGAACTAGCATTTAAAAAAAAAATTATTGAGTTTCAGTGAAACTCCTTTATAGCTTGTCCATGTTTTTCACAGCACCGAGTTTTTAACTACTCTTGGTAATGTAAGGACAATAACTTTTATAGGTGATTCAAGAAAAATATGCAAGGAAATAGGATGTTTGTTATAATAATAATACTGAATGATACCAAATAATAAGAATTGAGATGAGAGAAAACTAGGATGTTAGGAAACTTGAAGCATACAATGATAGGAATTGCTAAAAGAAAATAATTCTCATAGGCTAAACTTGGCTTAATACATTAAGTGAGAAGATAATATGAGGCCTTCAAATAGAGGAAATACCCCTTCCATATGGTTCTCATCTTTATAATCTGTCGTTTTTACATGTTCGTTTAAAATTTAGATTCCATGACTCTTTATAAGTACGAGAAGTCTGTTGGTTAGCAAAAGTATCGATTAAGATGAGACTTAAGCAGCAGTCTCATGTTTAAAAATCTTGAAATGTACTCACAAAGTTGAGTTTTCCCGCTTTTGCCGCACTTGAATATGCTTCAATAAGGTGGCATATTCCAAATTTAGAGATGGGCATCTTTCTTCATGGTATTAAATTTTAAAACTAGTAAATGTAAAATGGTGAAAAATGTTTCATAAAAGGTATCTCTCAACACACACAAAACATAATTGATGAATGATGATTTAGATTGCACCATAGATACAAAGGCAACAATACCTAAAAATAGAACTGGTGCTTCTGGTATCATGGCTAAACCTTCGTTTGAATTGGGTAGTCCAATCTTATAAATCACATATTCATTAATCAGATTTTTTTCATTCTTTAGTTCAACAACGTGGAAGAAGTTATTGAACATGCTTTACTTGCTTGCACCAATGAGTCTAACTATTCTAACTCTCTCAGTTACCATTACTCTGAATAATATATCATGAATAACATAAGGAAGTTCCTAAAGTTACAACATTACAACTTTTTTCATTCAATGACTTGATATGAAGGCCAAGTATGTGTTATCCAATTGTTATCAATAAAAATTGGGGATTCAATAGGAAACTCTATATAGGTCTAGACTCGTTCGACATCATTAAAACCATTATTTTCCATACTTGCTAACTATAAAGTTGTTGTCAATAGACTAGTAATATTTAAGCTATAAATAATGGGTACAACCATCAATGGAACAAAATTTATTGAATTAGCACATTGATTCGTGCATAACAACGAATGTTGTTTTCAACTAGATCATAATACCCCCTAAAGTTTCTAGTCTTATATCAAGCTAGGGCTTGGATCTCATGTTTCCCAATGTAAACCTAACATTATTGTCCATTCTTTTCCGTGATGATTTCCATCAGGTCATATGGTTGGTATACACGAATTGCAGTCAAATCCTTTGATGCCTACCTAAATTATACATATACTCGTGACTATGTGATGGAATACAAACATCTAACCTCACATGTAGTACTCTACATAGAAACAAAAGGATAAAATAAGAATATTAGAAAATCAAAACTAAGAATATAATGAGATAAATGTGGTAGACGTCGATAGAAAGTATAAAATATTCATATTAATTATGAGTATAGGTCCATCTTAACTTCATATTCACTTTAACCTAATGCATTAACTCTCTTTTTTTAATAAAAATCATGATAAAAGCTTTGCATTGATCCCTCTTGGCACACACAAAATTAAAATGGATCTTGGATCATTTAAATAGGCCTAATAGGCAAGAACATGTAGTTTACGGTAATGTTATAGGTTTAAATTATTGTAGAGAGATAAGTTCCTTGTCCATAAAAACGTCTCATACTAATTTATTATATAGCTTGTCATAACCTTAAATTTATATTATTATGCTAGAAAAAAAGGTTCTAATATATAATATATATATATTATATATATATATATATATATATATATATATATATATATATATATATATATATAATATATATGTAAAAAATATTCTCATACATTCATTTCTCCATACTTAAATAATTTTATATTCCATCAAATCACCATCTCCAAATTATATCCTGTCATATCAAGTGTTATGAAACCAACTTAGAAAAGATAGTTCAACACCTTAGAATTCAGCCTCTTCGAGGGGGAAACCTCCTTTACATTACACAAATGAACAATTCTTGGATGATTGAAATGAAAAGAACTCCTATATATAGGAGTCTAAGGGGTCACAATATAACCAAGCCAACCTAACAATAATAATATAAAGGCACAAAAGTAACAATACGGGGACAATAGGGGCACAACATTAATAATAAGGGATACAACAACAATAATAATGAGGGGACCTAACATTCCCCTCTTCTTAAAAAAAAAGTGTTGTCCTAAATGCTTGATTAGTTCGAGGATGCTTCTGTATGAAATTCTCATCCTCCCATGTGAAATCTTGAATGTGTAAGTTCTTCCACTTAATGAGATACTCTGAAATTGATTGATTTCGTAGTTATCGAGTTCCTGTTTCTTTGACTTCTTCAGGTTTCAATATGATTTTTCCTTCCTCATAAATTTTTGTCAATATTGTTTGAACTTGAAGCTTGTCACCTATAATCTTCTTTAAGCATGAAACATGGAAAACTGGGTGCACTCAGGAAGTTGCAGGAAGCTCCAATTTGTATGCCATAGTACCTACCTTTTGCAACACCTTATATGAACCATAACACTTTGGTGATAATTTATCGTCCTTCTTATCTTGCTTGAGGGACATTTGTTTATATGGTTGTAGCCGTAGGAATACCCAATCACCTACATCAAAACTAATTTTGTTGCGATGTTTATCTACCTGTTGTTTCATTCTATTCTGCGCCGAGCTGAGGTTATCCTTTAAGAGTTGGAGAACTTGTTGTTGATGCTCGATGTGATCATCCACTCCTTGAATCTTAGAATTTTCTCTTAAATATGATGTGATGGATGGTGGATGATATCCATAAAGTGCCATAAATGGAGTCATTTTTGTTACAGTATGGAAGGAAGTGTCATTCCACCATTCAACAATGTGTCTGTTTATCAGATACAAAGCGACGAAGATATCCTTCCAACGTTTGTTTACTATATCGATTTTCCCATCACATTGAGGATGATAAGACGAGTTATGAGCTAATGGAGTACCAAGACAAGAAAATAATTATATCCAAAAATTTCTAGTGAAAATGGGATCTCTATCACTTACAATAATCATTGGCTTTCCATGTAGCTTTTGAATTGTTTCCATAAATGCAATAAAAAATGTACTCACTTTAAATGGATAAGATAATGAAAAAAAGTGTGTATACTTGGTAAGTCTATGAACTACGAACATGATAACACTCTTTCCTTTGGACTTCGGTAAACCTGTGATAAAATCCATTGCAACCTCCCCCCAACATTGGCTTGGAATGGATAAAGGTTATAATAGTCTTTGGGTCTTAATTGTTTCAACTTTATCTTGTTGGCAAACCAAACATTCCGCCACAAACTTTTGAATATTTGATTTAAGGCCATTCCAAAAAAAATCCTTGTTAACTGTATCATAGGTTTTTAGAAATCCTGAGTGCCCACCTAATGGAGAGGTGTCCAATTCCATAAGAATATTTTGTTTGAGTTGGGAATTCTTACATAGGTATAACCGATCCTTGTACCATAACAAATCATCTTTCGAGATAAATGTATCATATGTACTAGGATCTTGTTGTATATTTTGAATGAGTTCCCACACTTCCTCATAGTTCTTCCATTCATCCCTTGCTTCGTTTACCCAATATGGTTGGATAATATAAATGGCGCAAAGAAATGCTTCCACATCCTCATCCTTTCTTGAGAGTGCATGTGCCACAACATTTTGCTTCCCTCTCTTGTAGATGATTTCATAGTCATAACCCAACATCTTCGTGACCAATTTCTGTTGCTCTCCTGAAGATAATCTTCGCTCTAAAAAGTATTTAAGACTATCATGATCTGTTTTTACCTTGAAGTGTCTTCGCATTAGGTAGGGTTTCCATTTCTTAAGTGCATGTAGTATTTCCAACATTTCCTTCTCATAAATAGATTTGTGTAAATACTTTCCTTTGATTGGACAACTTTCGAAAGAAATGGATGATTCGTTTTGCACTAAAACAACACCAATTCCATTTCCTAAGGCATCACATTCCACAATGAACGATTTCGTGAAGTCCAGTGAAGCAAAGGCTGGTGCTTGGCACATTTCCTCTTTAAGACGTTCAAAGGCCTTTGTTACTTCTGGAGTCCATGAAAATGCATCTTTCTTCAATAATGTTGTTACAGGTGCTGCTATTCTCCAATAATTCTTAACAATCTTGCGATAATACCTAGTCAACCCGAAAATTCCTAGTAGATGCTTTATGGATGTGGTGATTTTACATTCCTTAATGGTTTTAATTTTTCTAGGGTCTACCTTAACACCTTCATGAGATACAACATGACCTAGATATTCCACCTCTTGTACTCCAAAAAAACATTTGGAGATTTTTGCATATAATTGTTTCATTATTGGACATGATCCTTCCAGGACTTGTTGTAGATTAGTATATCATCAAAAAAATACTAACACAAATTTTCTAAGGAAGGGTTTGAAAATGGAATTCATCAAACCTTGAAATGTAGAAGGTGCATTAGTAAGGCCAAAAGGCATGACCAAAAATTCATCATGACCCTCATGAGTTGTAAATGTTGTTTTTGGAATGTCTTCAGTCTTCATTCTTATTTGATGATATCCTGAACAAAGATCCAACTTTTTGAAGTAAATTGATCCATGCAATTCATCCAATAATTCATCAACGATAGGAATGGGAAATTTATCTTTAATAGTGAGCTTGTTGAGCTGCCTATAATCTCGACACATGCGCCATGATCCATCCTTGTTGTTAACCAATACTACTAGAGAAAAGAAATAACATTGACTAGGTTGAATTATACCAGCCTATAGCATTTCTGCAACCATATGTTCAATTTCACTCTTTTGGGCATAGGGATATCTGTAAGGCCTGATGTTTAAAGGAACACTTCCTAGAATCAAATTAATAGCATGATCATGATCACAAATAGGTGGGAGGCCTTTTGGAGTCTCAAACACCTTGGAATGATTTTCCAAGACATTTTGGAGATATAGAGAAATGGATGATTTCGATGTGGGAACCTCTAGTGAACATAATTGTGCAATTATACCTCGTTTTATTTCTTTAGAAGCTTTGTCATTCCATTAGATCTAAATATCTTTCCCAGTTTCCCTATGATAGCCCTTAATTCAACTTCCTTTCCTTCTGAAGAGAATTTCATGAAAGGTTCTTGTAAATTAAAAGCTATTTTACCCAAGGATTGCAGCCATTGGACTCCTAGTACAACATCAACACCACCCATTGGAATGGAAAGCATTGTGCTATTCAATACATATTCTCCCATGGATAGCTTGATATTATGGCACTTTCCTGAGATTTTTATGGTTCCTCCACTTGCAACCATCACTTGACACTATCGTACTGGATATAGGAAGAAATTCAATTCCTTGGCTATCTTACAAACAATAAAACTATGGGCACTTCTTGAATCAATCAATACTATTACCTTTTTCTTCATGATATTCCCTTCTATATTGATAGTTTGAGGAGTGGTAATTCCAGCCAATGCATTACAAGATATGATCAGATTCATTTCTTCTTCTTCTAGGTTTTGTTCCTAGTGCATATCCTCTTCTTTTCACATTTCTTGTTCATTTTCTTCCTCCTCTTCACAATCTATGTAAAATAATTTCTTCTCAGAACACTTATGACCTTTAGTGTATTTGCTATCACAATTGTAACAAAGCCCTTTTGGTCCTTTTCTTCCAATTGTTGTGGTGTCAACCTTGTAAATTGTTGATGGATAGGGGTAGCAACACTTCCATCGTTATGATGGTGAGTGGTAGGCTTCTTTATTGCCATACTTTTTCTTTCCATTTTTCTTACCAACGAGAATGCTTTCTCCAATGAATTTGGTTTCCAAAGGTGAACTTCATGTTGGATGTTATCTTTTAAAGTCCCTATGAACACATCAATCCTATGCTCCTCTGGAATATATTTTACCCTTATATTCATTTTTTGGAAGTCCTCAATGTGCTCCATCATTGAACCCTTTTGTATGGCATTTATCAATTGGCTAAAAAAAGTGTTTCTTTTTGTATCCTCATAATGTGTTATCATTTCATCCATAAAAATAGTGCAAGTGACAATTTGTTTACAGGAGAAAAGTGAATGATAACATACAAACTGATCTGGTTCCAAATACAAAGTTGCAATACGTACCCTTTGTGTGTTTTGTACATTATGGAGATAGAAAAATTGCTCCATCTGTAGTATCCATGTTCCAGGATCATTTCCATCAAACTTCCTCATATCTCTCCTTGGAACATGGTGGTTCCTCGATCCAATGTTAGAGTCTACAAAATCCTG
The DNA here is from genome assembly GCA_000404065.3 of Pinus taeda. Lineage (NCBI taxonomy): Eukaryota > Viridiplantae > Streptophyta > Pinopsida > Pinales > Pinaceae > Pinus > Pinus taeda. Next base: position 325,537 of record APFE031712327.1, read on the forward strand.
ATTAACATTTATTTTGTTCTCATCATGAGTTTCCTTTACTACCCTTTCGCCATTAGTAAGCATTTCTTGTAGAAACTTTGTCAAATCTATGTTCAAATTTGTCTTCAAATATTCCATGCCTTTCTTTAAATCATCCATCTTAGCTTCCACGTCATCCATCTTAGCTTATATACCTTTCTTTAAACCACCCATCTTAGCTTCCATGCCTTTCCTTAAAGCATCCATCTTAGCTTCTACATCTTTCTTTAAACCATCCATCTTATTTTCTGTTACTTTTTGTGCAAGTGAAAGTTGTTGCACTTGGTCTCATAATTTTGATATATCATGTTGCATTTCTTCCTCTTCTTCATGAGTCATGTAACAGCTTTCAAGTTGCTTACCAGGTATTTCCATTTTCTTTTTCTAGGGAATCAATTACCGATAATAATGCTTCGTTATGCCCTTTGAATTCCTTCAAATCAAACTTATGCAAAAATTTAAAAAAACTCTACACACATTTTTTTGCTTTGTAGGAGCTCAATATTGAATCTGATGTTTCTCTGTAATTTTGGATCTACAACGTCTGAAATTTCTTCCTACATTAACCCTTTGAGTAATATTTCTAACCCCACAAGTTTGATCAAGATTGGATTCTCGAATGAAGAGTTATGCGAAATCTCCCACGATGACCTGAGTATAGACTCGTTCAATAGAGCGAACTTGTATGAAGTGTCGCAGGTAAATTTTCAGCCTTAGGTTTTAAAAATGATACCCAAGACACTAAATTCTATTCTCTTCCTGTAACTTATTATGAAAATTCAATATGATGCTTAGATTGAAATTTATGACGATTTTCCCAAGGTGACTTGTATGGAATGTAATTCGTGGGTCTGCAAAACCCTAACTTCCTCAGATTATATCTTTGAAAATATAGTGATACAGGATCTGAAATTTGGAGCCAAGTCTTAGACCGATTTTTTATCAAACACGTTCTTTTTTTAGCTTCTGAAACATCAAAGAAAAAAGTTATAGAATAAAGTCCACAATGACCAGTTTGGAGTAGTGAAACCCTAGAATCTAAAGCTTTGGTACCAAATGTTATGAAACCAACACACAAAAAGATAGAAGAGATAGATCAATGCCTTAGAATTCAACCTCTTTGAGGTTGCAACCTCCTTTACATTACGCAAATGAAAAATTCTTGGATGGTTCAAATGACAAAACCTTCTTTCTATATATAAGAGTCTAAGGGGCCATAATATAACCAAGCTGACCTAAAAATGATAATATAGAGGCACAAAAATAACAATATGGGGATAATAGGGGCACAACAGTAATAATAAGGGATACAATGACAATAGTAATGGGGGAATCACTAGTATTATAGGGATCTAACATCAAGAAATGTCATGCTATTCCTCATAAATTTTGTAATAAATAGTTTAGTTAAGTTTCTCTGTTTCCTCTTGTATTTGAAAATTATCAAAGTGCACTTCTTTGTTACTTTTCTAATTCATGATTGATTTTGATCATTAAAACGATTAGTAATTGTTCTACAACCGAGTATGTGGGGATTTGTAAGTTTGTTTGTCCGTGTGTGCCCCTTTAAAATAAAAATTATGTTTTAAATAGAAAAAAAAAATGAATATGTTGTAAAGTAATTAAAAGTAAAAAAATGTGTGAATTAGATGTTTTTAACCTATACTTTTCAAAAATATTTCACCTATGGATTCAAATAAACTATTTTGAAGATCTATGTTAACTAATTTATGTCAATTTCAACTTATCATATATATATATAATATAATATATATATATATTATATATATATCTATATATATATGGTTAACATTTTTATTTGGTCTTTATATATAGTCTATTTAGCATTAAAAAATACAGTTTGAACAATGAAAATATCACATTGTATTTTACACTCTAAAAATGTTTGCACGTGAAGAAATTTGATCCCTACATCTGGACTTAGGATGGATCTATGATGGTATATATTGGACACATTACAATGACCATTTTTCATTAAATAACTTTATACTTAATATATTTCTTGCATATTAATCTATTATTCATTAAGTAAGCCTCAATCAACTTAGTTTTTAACATAAAAGTATGAATAATAAATAAAAATAAATTATGCTACTACTCGCATTCAACATTTAATTTGATCCTAAAAAAATATTTTCTCCTCAACTCTAAAATGGTGCAAATTTGCTACAATAGTATGAAATGATGATGGTGATAATGATGATTATCATCCACTAAGACCAAATATGGTATATAAGAAGGCAAAAAGATATTACCCAAAATTATTTTGAATTTTATTGTTATGCTAAAAAATCATTAAAAGAAGTGTTTCAAGCTCATCATAATTATGTTTAGTTAAAAGATCAAAAAGGTTGGTAGCCTCACAAATATTTGGAAATTTAAATCTAGTATGAGTATAAACTCGATGATCTATGATATTTTTTAAATCTTCAACGATATTACTGCTGGCTGCTCGAATTGTTTATGGATTAAACAGTCGAGTACCACATTAAATTATCAACCCGGGAGAGTCCTTTTGTTTCAAAGGTGACCTCGTACTATATCCACTTAATTCTAAAAGCATTAAAGGCTGTAGTACAAACAGATATACTTCCTATAAAACCATTACTCTGTGTTACAACAGTTATAAGCTATTGCAGAGATGAAATGAAATTAATTAATGGTAACAAATCTGCAGAAAGAGATAATGGCCGTTTGTAACAGAGGACCAGGACCCTGTCCTCAGAATAAGGATGTTCAGCACTTGCCTCTGTGACCAGTTTCCAATACACATTGAAAAACCCTAATCACCGGTGACACACTTCTCATAGCTCCAATCGACCAAAGAAACAAAGTATCAGCAAAAAGGAAATATCAGAAGCAAGGCTAAAAATGTACAGAAATCACACACAAACTTAACAGGAAAGATATGGGTGAATCTTGTGAAGAAGGTAGGCCATGTCCCTCTCACAAGATTCCCGTGAACAAAGATACTAAGTTAAAGTGCTCAGAACAACACTTTATTCATCTGCCAAAAAGTCTAATTACAATAGAAGTTTAGACCGCTCTGCACTACAATACTTCTGTTATATCTTGCTAGCTTTAAACTGTAGATGTATCCTCTTTATAGAGGAGAAATCTATTACAATAGATTTTCATTATTCATTCAGTTTCATCCTTCTGTACAAAAAATAGGAAATTAATTCCTGTTAAAGCATATTGTTACAACAATGTATATCTTTGTCGTCCTTTGTTTAATTGGATCCTTCCACTATTGCAAAACTGGTAGTCTTCGTCTATCTCCTCGGGGTCCTTGTGCTATCCTTGGTTGTTCCGTTGTTGTTGTTGATTTGGTAAATCTCAACTGTTCCTTAAAGCTCTTCATGTTGTTCCTGGTGTTCCAGCATTTGCGACTAAGTTTGGCTGATCGTGCTATATCATCATCGGCCAAGTATAGTTCTTCCAGCTTGAGACGGTTACTGTCCAGCTCGGCAATTATTGTTTCATCCTTTGCAAATTAAGACTTTTCCTACTTTAGTCAGTTGCTGTTTTTGGTGTTGCAGCAACTGTGAATTACAATTCTGTGGACTTTGAACAGTTCCAATCAATTGTTAGCGACTTAGCCAATTTCCAAATATTAATTGTAAAGATAACATGAATATGTGTTGAATAATTAAACATATAGAAAATGAGGAGAGTTACTTCATACCTTGGAATGATGAGGTCAAAATGTTATCAAGGGTTTCTACTTATGGGCTAAAAAGGGTAATATCATAACAAAATATGAGGTCAAAATTAGAAAATATGGAGTCCTAACAATTACTAGTGTTGCAAAGGTGATAGACTTTTAAATTGTGCCAACATTGTCTTAGTAATAATTGTAACTTAACACATACATGATATTTACTATATCGGATTATAATTAAATGTGTTAATAATAGTAAAATACACATCATTCTTTTCATAAAATAGCTTTAACAAACTTATATTTTTATACAAACCATAAAATATTAAAATAGATAATGTAAGGAATCCAAGATTAAGATGTGAAAGATTTTATTTTGCAAGTTTATATGACTTTGTTTAATAAAGTTTATCATGATAATTTTTTCATAAAAAATCATGAATATCTACATTAAAATTAGTGAACTAAGTGAATTTCTAATTCCCCATTTTGAAGAAATTTAATCTAGTTAAATTTACATATTCTATATCCATTGAATACTTCCAAATTTAATGAAATATGTGTTCTATATTCCTTGATCATCCATCTTAACCCTGATGAGTAAGATGATAGAACACTTTCATCCACCAACTTAGGCGAGACAAACATACTACAAGGGCTACGGACCACTCTCTATATCAAGCCCCTTAACCCATTGTCGAGATGGGAGAGGTTATCCCAAAAAGTGGGCTTCACACTAATTAAGGCATACGCTGACTAGGGGAGATCTCAGGTCTCTACATCCTATTGGTCAGAGGTCTCTTATCCCTAAGAGCCCTATAGATATATTCCTCACCCTAGGAATTAAACCAAGGGGAAAGAACACTACTCAATGGTCTTGATAAGCTAGGAACATTATTTGAAAGGGTCATCTCAACAAGTCCAAGTTTCTCTGTTAAAACCAAGAACTTCCCTTTGGAAAAAGCCTTGGTGAGTATATTGGCTATATTTTCATCTATCATAATATGGAGGATTCCCACAACTCTTTGCAACCTGTCTCAAATGTAATGGTTTTTGATCTCTATATGCTTGGACTTGTCGTCAACCACAAGATTCCCTAATAAATGAATCCCACTATTATTGTCGGAATAGATTACTATTGTTTTGAAGACCTCCTCAAATAGCTCTCCAAAGAGATTCCTCAACTAAACTACTTCACAACTCACCAGGTTGGCCGCAATATACTCGGACTCAATCATATTAAGGCCTAGCAACTTTTGTTTATTTTTCATCCATGATATCATGGAAGATCTTAGGCTAAAAGAATAAACAAAAGTACTCTTTCTATCAATAACTCTACCAACCAACTCTGCGTTTATATATCTATGTAGTCTAACGTCACAAGCGACATATCTCAGTCCAAGGTCAATATTCCCATGTACATATCTCAACATTCTTGGCATTGACATAATGTAAATGGTAAGGATTGGTCATAACTTGGCTCAAATTTTTAACTACAAAATATATTTCAAGGCGAGAGTTGATGAGGAACATCAGAGCACCAACCAATTTTCTATACTCATAATGGTTTGTTAGGTCTGGTCTGAAAACCTCTCCACATAGCTTCTTGAAATTCATCTCCATAGGTGTAGGTCAAGACTTGAAGTCAACCATTCAAAATCTCTCTAGCAGTTTCACAACACATTTTCCTTGTGAAAGGAAAATATAACCCTCTCTTTTCCAAACCTCAAGTCCCGAGAAATAGTGCATCAAGCCAAGATCTTTCATTTCAAATTTGAAAGCCAACTCCATATTACATTCTAAGATGAGCTGATTTGTACCTGTAAAGAATAAGTCATCCACATATAATATCAAAATGAGATGCATACCTTGGATTGTTTTGAAGTACACTTTTGGATCAACCCTACTCCTTGCAAATCCTAGCTTCATCAAATAACTATGGATGCGAGCATAATAAGAATCTGGGGATTGCTTCAGTCCATAGAGAGATTTATTCAATTGGCATACATGGGTATTCCTATCATGAACTTCAAATCTTGGATGTTTTTTAACATACACTACTTCTTGAAGCAAACCATGCCAAAATGTAGTATTCACTTACATTTAATGAAGATCCAATCCCTTAATTATAGTAAGGGATATTATCGAATGAATCGTTGTATATCGAGCCACAGGAGAAAATATATCATCATAGTTTTCTCCCACTTTTTGGGATAATCAACGGGCTATGAAGCTTGCCTTGTATTTTTCGATTCTTCAATTAGCCCCATGCTTGATTTCATAGAGCCATTTCAAAGTCAACATAGATTTCCATTCCATCTAGGAACAACATCATATATGTTGTTTTTCATAACTAACCCATATTATTTGGCCATAACATCCTTCCATATTTATTATTTAATGATTTGTTCAAAGTTATGAGGCACAACTTGAATCATATTTCTCATAGCTACAACATATGTTTGGTACCTGCATGGCTTCTTTCTTTTTCTAAATGTTCCACAGGTAGCAACATGTTTCTTAGCATCTTGATGTGTATCCTTCAGCCATAATGGTCTCTTCCTCGAAGGTAGATCACAGGGAGGAGGATCCAAGCAATCCATGTGCTTCATGGGATAATCAACAATACCTCTCTCAGATTTAGGAATGGATAGACCTTCTATAATATCTATATCATCACTCTTATTTTCAGGAGTAGGAGGTGGAAGAAGGCCCCTTTATTTTCCAAGGGAAACATATTCATCCAACATTACATCCCTATTAATTTCAACCTTCCTTTAACGAGGAATATATATTATAAATTCTTTATAATATTCACTAAATTCCAGAAACACACCTTTTCTACTAGTCGCTTCCATCTTGTTTCTTTTGTCCTTTATCATGTGGAAGTATATAGGGAAACCAAAAATTTCAGGATCACCAATATCAAGCTTAACAGTTGTGAATACTTCCTTAAGGGTCCTTGACGGTCCCCCAAATTAGACACAAATTAAGTCCCATATGACCATCCTTCAACAAATTAAACCTTTTTTTGGTACTAGATGACATATTTTTCTCTTTAAAATGTTAATTATGATGTTTTAGAGATAATTACATATTTGTGCCTAATATCATTTATTTTGTAGAATATTGTGAGAATATTAGGCAGATTACGAAGATTTGGACGTTGAGATAATCTAGGGATTTTCTCCTTGCTACAGGATGGACCAATATTAGATAGCAAATCAAAAATATACTATGAAATAATTGAACAAATGTTGGAGCTCCACTGATTCAGAAAATCTATGAATGTGGTCCTTATCGTTTAATGCAGATTCCTAGTGTTAAGAACTAGATCCCCTTTTTGAGGGATTTTGGAGGTAAAAGTTACCTTGTTTTAAGGAGAATGTTTCCTCATCACTTTTTATAAGTACCAATTCGAATTTTACTCTAGTGGCATGTATTTCTTAGTATTCTTGTGGAGCAAACTTGTTATTTAGTAGCTCCACTTTCATTTATAGAAAGCGTCTACTTGGACTGATTCAAATAATGAAGCTTGGTGTCATTTATAGATTTTAGCACTTGGTTTCCTTCATATGACTCTGATTTTCCTTGGGGTTGGCCATCTCAAGAGCCTCAAATCTCTCTTGTCAAATTTATTTATTTCATTTGAATGTCTTTTTCACTTGCATCTCTTATTTCTACATTTAGTGTTCATGCCTCTTTTGTTGTAGGTTACATTGGTTAAATGATTGAAGTGAGTTGTTTTTAAATTTATTTACAAATTCATAAGAACAATTCGTCCTTATAATAACTTTGAAAATCCATATTATCATTGAGCTAATTGGTTTGGTTTACTAGTTCTCAAATATAACATTTTTGGAAGTTCCTTGTCCCAAAACAGTAGTAATATTATGTTCTTTTTTACAACATGTTAATGAGCTTCATTTGATTTGATTCCAAATTTATTTTGTCATAATAAAATTCAATTTAATAAAAATAATGACCCCATATATTTTTCACTTTATTAGATTAGGCATTTTGATAGGTTAAATAGCTCACTAATTCTTGAATTTCCAATTTTTAGAGTAGTAATTTTATGCTATTTTTTAGCACATGTTAACAAGGGTATTTTTCAGTGATTCCACTAGGAATGGAGTACTAGGAAATCATAATTCATAAAATATGTTCCATCTCATTTGCATCTAATTTTCTTGGGCATTCGCTAAGTTATCTCACTCCTGTAGCAATCATGTCACTCCTATAGCAATCTTGTAGTAGAGTTGTAACAATTTTTTTTTGAGATTTTCCTTGCCTATATTCACTCCAAATTCATGGTATAAGTATATGTATAGCCTATGAAGTATTTAAGGCCACTTTTTGTGATCTGAGGTTTGGTTAAGCTATGATTTATCTCTTATATTGCTTACTTCTTAAATGTCCATTTCTGCAAATTAGTATAGATTCCTTTTCCACAATTTACTTTATTCAAAGTTTCATTTCCTTTTTTCGAGAGTACTTTAACACTTTCCTTTCTTGGAAAATAGAACATATCTCTTTTAAATTTAGTTTTATTCCCAACAAGATAGATTATATTTTCTTGGTTGTCATAATCCTTTACATGTTTTCAGAGATAATAGATTTTCTTCCTACCATTTACTTTCCAAGTAGAATACATTTTATTATTGTGATTTACCATTTTCAACTTAGGATTGGAAACTTACTTAGATATTTTTTCATTTGAAGTTGCTTCATTTCCTTCTTCCACTTGCATCAAAGTGAGTTGGACTAGGAAGAGTAGTGTGTCTGTTGCACATGCAGTGTCGACTCGTCTTAAGTTTGTATGAAACCTGGGTTGCCAATTTAAGTTGATAACCTAATGAGATACAACATTGTCATTTCAATACTAGGGTTAATCACTTTTTTGTACCATTTCCCTGGACGATGTCAAAGAGAGCACTACCTTGTTCTTGTAGTGATTCCCTCTTTCATTTTTGCAAAAACAAAAAAAGCTTGCAATACACATCCTTTGTTTCAATGCAAGAGCATTCTCATTCATTTTTTTTTTTGTAAACTAAAAGTAAATATTTCTTAAACACCACAAACCCCCCCTACTTGATCATGTGCAGGTAGAAGAAGAAGTTGTGGAAAATAAGTTAGAATGAGTCAATGAGCATCCCTACTTTTTCAACTCATATCAGATTTATATGAACTACCCGTTCTCTTTCAATACAATCTATAATACACACTTTGAACCTTAGTATCCTCCTAGAATCCCACGCTTATCTCCATTGCCTTATTCTTCACAATGGGGTGATCCATATTCATGGCCTTATCCTCCTCAATATGTGATTCTTCCATTTCATCAATATAAACACCAACCTCCTCAATGGAGTGATCCATATTTCCCTCATTACCGTCAATATCCTTCCTACCAAAATCAATGTTATCCATCCCATACACATCCACCAAAGCCACATCCTCAATAACAACCACTGCAAAAACACACTCCCACTCAACTGTGTGCACAACCATTCCCAAACCCAAGAAAAAAATTAACTCAAAGCACTTACAAAGTTGAGATACAAAATCTCCAAACAAATCTTATTGATCCAAAATAAATTCATCTTGGATCGAAAAGAGTACTGTACAAAATAAATTATATTGCTCCTATTGAAGAACAAAATCCAAGATAGGAAGATTCATTGGAGACTAAAGAATCATGGACCACATTTGATAAAGTGCAGCCATTAGATCTTGAGATTAAGGAATTTCTACAATGCTTATAATTATATCATTTATGTGTTCAAGGGGATAGTTGGAAAATAGTAGAAGATTTGAATGGCATAGAAAAAGATGACATGAAGAGTGATCAAGATGATCAAGAATGTTAAGCGAAGCAAAGCTATATTGAGGTTTGGTTCCAAAAAATCAACAATCTGTAGCATCACTCTCTTCTTCAACGATGATTGATATCATCAAAGTCAAATAAATTTCCCTATAATATATAGGTACGTGTCAAAGAATATGCTTTGAGCTTACAAATGAGTTTGTCTATCATATTGATATGCACATGGATCAATTGGAAGTATTCTTATACTTGAAAGACATTTTATTTTTTCAAGTAGGGTAGGATAGAGCAATAAAAGAAGAAAGGAAAAAGACGAAAATAAAATAAAAGAGGAAGAATAAAATCTCAGGTGAAAAAATTCTTTGAGGTTTTTGAGATTGGCTCATTGATTGAAAACCTCCCCGAGGTGATCAATGGTTTGAAGAAAAAAGAAAAGAGAAAAGATCCATGTGAAAACATCCTTTGAGGTGCGTAGGCAGACCTAATAGTTGAAAACCTAAATGAGGTAGCTAGTAGGCCTAAGAAAAAATGAAAAAAAAATGAAAAGAAAAAAATAATTTTCTCCAGGTATCTCTCAACAATGAATGGAGGTGCTCTCCAACCTTTGCAATAAAATAACAAGTTAGCGCCAAAAGAAAAAATTGATAAAAAAACCTAGTCAAAGAAAGTCCAAATTGGGATCTTCCCTCCTTTTCCCAGATGCTCCAACATGACGAAGGCCATGTCAATCTATCACCCTAATCAATTTCCAACATCCACCCATCATTCCCAAGCCTTTCCCATTCATTTTCCTCGTTGTCCTAAAATGCTACAGGAAGGTTTTGTTTTACTACAGGACTGACAAAACACACAAGGCATAAATTTTTTTGACCATATCTCAAAAACCATGCATCATTTTTCTAAGTTCCTTCATGGAGTTGTTTCATGGGGAGATGCACAAGGTTTATGGTAACATTCTCAAGAAATTTTAGCAAATTCTACTACACAGATTTCGAAAATTTGACCTCCATCACCTAAAACCAATTTTAATTTTCTCAATATTGATGCGTTGATTAGCCAAGACGTTTTATGGGAAGGTTCCTATGGACGATGACAACATGATTAGAAAATTTTAGGTCAATTAAATATACCAATTGAGAGATAAGGATTACATAATTCTACTACATGAGTGTTCCAGAATTTTTACAGGAGTGTCCAAATTTGATATAGGTGTAAGATATTCTTAGAGAAATGGGTCAAAAAGCATGTTTTCCCTTGGGAAATGTCAGGATAGGTTCATAAAAAATCCTTCACCTCTAATCCACTCGATTTAACCAAATTATTCTCAAGATTCCACCTTTGTTCATGAAAAAAACAAAAAAACAATAAAAATAGACTTTTCCTTCACCCCTTCTTCATAAGCTTTCACCACCCTCAGAGCTTATGTTCCTATCCTTGCACTCACCATGATTCATCCAAGTCAATAAATGCATTTTATGAAGAAACATAAGGTTTGAATTATGTTTTGGTGAGTGACTATGTGATTGTTATAGGAAGGAGATCAATCCTGTAGGAGCCTTCACATATCCCACAAGGGCATATATAGAGGAATGTTGCAGCATTAGAATGAATTTCTGGCCACCCTAAATCATAAAGAGGTTATTCCCAATTCTTAGATAAGTCACACCATCCCTTAGGAGTAGCTACAAGGTCACAAATTCACTCCAACATTAACAGATCAAACACTGGAAAAGACCCACATGAAAGAGAGATTGTATGAGTAAAAATAAAGCATCACATTGTTGTGTTTAATGAGGATTTATCCACAAGAAAAGGAAATAAATATGGAAAATTTAAGGAATAGTTGATCGATCATTGGTTTAGTAGTAGCATGCATGCATCTACAACAACTTTACATCAGGTAGGAAATGGTATGCATTGTTCTTCACCTCTTGTTAAAAAAATTGTTTTGAATGCATGCAAGAGAAAGTTTTATAGGTTCAAGGTTGCTACTAAAATTGACCACCCTTGACTAGTAAGATGGAAATTTACTCTAACATCCATGCAACATGGAAAATTCAAAGCGGCTAAAGTGATAATTACAAGGAGAGAGGACTAGATCACCAAGTGCATTGACCCCACTACAATGAAAAGAAATAAAATAACAAGGCTCAACTTCATTTGTCCCAATATTTCATTCCAAACTAATAAGAGAGGCCCACTACATTGTTGAGAATCAATCTAGCCACCATCAAGGGTTCCCTAGGCTACTACAATAGTGCTGCAAGGCTGAAAGGCAAGTGCTACATGATCGAAATAATTAGGTGCTACAAGAGACATAATAGGTGTTTCAGAAGACAATTTGCCTACTACAGGATTGCCCCAATAGGAAAAAAAGGGGCCTTGTATTCAGTATTATTGGCCACAAAAACCTATAATTTTGAAGGATCCTCCAAGGGAGGGGTAATTCACCAATTATCCTCACCTCTTATGCATAAAAATCATGCAGAATTTTTCATATTTTTCCCACCAAAGCATCTTGCAACGCACTCCTAAAATTACAAAGAAATTGAAGGTATCTATTTTTATTGTAAGATAAGCATGATAATAAGAGAATGAGCTTGTTTTGAGATGGGCTTGCAACTTTTCTTCCACTAATCAACAAAAGAAAACTATTCCTCTTACATTTGCTCTGAAACTCTAAGTTTCTTTGAAAATTGATAGTTGATAACAAAATTCCTTGTAACAACTCTGAGAAATATAGTAGGGATCATGTGATGGGGTTTCAAAAAAACATGGAAAGCAAAACCAAGAAAGAGAAGAAGAAAATAATAAAAATTCAGTAGACGATGGAGAATAGGGAGATAGGCCAAAAGAAAAAAGACCAGGGAGAAAGAAGGAGAAGAAGAGGCGCAAGTTGTGTTAAACACTAAAAAAAATAATGCCTAAGAAAGACTTAATCAATATTTTATGACAATAATACAAGAATAGAGAACTCTAGAGACCATTAGAAAATCATCTAAAAAAAAAGATAGAAGAAGAAGGGAAAAAAGGAAACATGGAAGAATTCAAACCATAGTGATGAAAAGATGCTTTCCAAGAGGTATTTGGTATCTTCTAGCCTATGTACAAGGCCTATAAAATGTGATAGAAAGGTAAGAGGAAAAAAATAGGCTTGAGGTGCAATTCTGGTCAACATCTGATAGATTATGTGATGTGCTACGGGATAAATAGAGCTGTTGCAGGACAAACAACGTTTCTATAGGAAGGGACATATTTTCTACAGGAGAAGACAAAGTGCTACAAGAAAGTCCAGAGAGCAACAAAAAGCCTTATTTTGAGCAACATTTTCACCAAAACCCTAGATTCAAATGGGGACTTCTAGGAGAAGGAAGATTGCGAGTAATTGTTTGCCAAAATTTCAAAAATCATAATAACAGTCATGGAGGGTGTTGGTTTCAATTGAAGAGAGTCCATAGACTCATCAAGGATGTCAATTGTCATGTATGTTGTGGAAAATGTTATAAAATGTGTATCATGGGAAAACTTTATGGACATAGACAGGTATAATTTTATTTGGAAACAAGCATAAGACTAATTAGAACTTGGAGAAAAGGATGGATCTATTGAAGGAGAAGTTGGTGAAGAAGAGGTGTTATAGACATATTTGGGCACTGCAACCGAAATCATATATGTCGATAAACCAATGACTCTTTAAACCCTAAAAGTGTTGTTCCATAGCCTAGAGGATCATGGTCAACTGATTACATCATTTCCTAGAAGTCCCACCTAAAAAACTACTCAGAACTGGCCAAAACTGGACTATACTCACCGCTCCATGGTCAAGGTGTGATGCATATTGGCTTCTATACTAGCCAGGTGCAATGCATACTGAAAGAGCCTTCTATGGGGTGCGATGAGTTAGAAGGGACAAATGGCAGAGACAGTTTTCTTAGTGGATGCTCATGGAATCTTCTAGAAACTTCTCCTATGACACTTACCTCTCTGAATTCACCCAAGGATGAGGAAGAGATCAAAGAAATCTCCAAGTGGAACCAAGAAATATCAGTGGAATGACACTAATAAAAAACCCAGAGCTGACTCACCCCCTTTCAAGAGATATATATATATGGATACCCCATCTAAGAGATCTGAGGGCTGGAATTTTGTAATTTGTAAGGAAGTGTTGCTGGTTTCTCTTTCAGAAGGAACATTGTATTGTTGGGTGATCTTTCTTTTCATGAGGTGAAGAGGGATTTCATGCTGGGAGGATGATGATGTATTAGCCAGCTAGGTTGTAATCCTCTCTTCCTATTAATAAAGTTATTTGAGTTTTGCTTCATATAATCCTGTATTTGTGAATCTCGTTTATTTGTGAATGCAATTGTATAGTCAATGTATTTCTGATTCTGCATTGTTTATGGTATTATAGATCTCTATGCTTTGCTAACGTTTTGTTGGTTTTCCTGTACAGGTATTCTCTAAAGTGGGACAAGTAGGAGAGGAGTGGCAAGATTTATCAAGGGAGAGAGGAAACAAGCAAGGAGCCAAGCGAAAGATTCAGGTTGGTGCTCTCTACTCCTCTCCTATCTATCATACGTAAAGGAAATCACAAGTTACTTTGATTGTTTGTTTCTAAGATAGCTACCTGTCTTAGTGGGACTAGCAGATCGAAAAGACACTAGTTTTCCCAGAAACAAAATGGTGAATCCACTCGGGAGTAATTAGTTTGTTTGTTTTTTATTGTTGTTTACTTTATAAACTACAGACGAAGCCAGAAGTTAAACCAGCTAGCCTTCAAACTATTCTTTCTATACAAGTGCGAAATAGATCAACACTACTTCAGCCAATGTTCAGGTTGGTTTATGCACTAAACATCTGACATGCATACATCTTAAGTGCCCTAGTGGTAGCTCAATAACCTCCTAAGATCCTAGCCTTGTACTTTGTTTTTTTATTGACTCTCATAGCTTAGCTGAATTTACTGAACTTAGCTGCAAATTTTGATCACAAGCCAAACTCAGTTTCGTTTCCTGGCCCGTTGCACTGTTTGTAACTAGCAGCCTGTATGCATCGCCCCTCTCGTGTGTTGCAGGTGAGATGCATCCCTGTTTCCCTTAAGGATAGGTGTGATAATTTAATGATAATATTTTACTACTTCGAAATTGGTTTTTTCTCCTTCTTTTCAGCTCTATTCAGTAGCCTTAGTGCTTATGATTAGTGTATCATTGTTGAAGCCTTCTTCCTTTACATTATTCAGCCTCGATTGATAAGGATTTGTGAATTTTTTTAATGTATTTTTCATCATTTATAATCCTCCTCTGTCAAGATTAGCTTAATCGAACTATCATTTTTTCATTCAAAAGTGTTGTAGCTGTCATTTTGAGTCAAGAAAAAAAGTGTCGTAAGGTATTCCTCTTTACATAGTTGATTGTACTTTTTTCATTGTATTTGATTTGAATTTTCAATATTTGAAGTGTCGAAATCAGTTTTCCATTCAAAATCGAAAGTGTCATTTTAGTCTTCATTTCATGTTCAAGAGAAATTGTTGAAGTGTCGCTTTGAAGAAAATAGTTCGGATTTGTACTTAGTTTTGATTTTTGGCATTCTCACATTAAGGAAATGGAAAGAAAAAACACATGCATGTGCATTTGCATTTAGACTGCATGAGGAAAATGATTTAGGAAAAGTGCATTTCGTGTGTGCTCTCTGCTCTCTGTTGAAAGAATCATACTCTTCTATCCTTAGTAGCTAGGATTTTCATTGTTAAAAGAAAACAAACATCTATTTATCACTTTAGATTTCATATTTAGGAATTTTACATCTACAACACTTGGTGAACCTTGAAAGACAAACTTCTAAAAAATATCAACTCTAATATAAACCTCAATGAACATAAAAATGCTTTGGAACCTAACGCAACAAATATAGAAGTCTAGGCTAGAGACGTGTTTTGGCATCATAAAACCTGGTAACTATCATTTTCATTGAAGGTTCGGTGACTCACCCTCTTTGATACGACAAGTGCCAATACAGACTTGTGCGCCCGATGCCATCAATTATATATTGGGAGACCACAATAGGCTGATATCCTTTATCCTTAGGAAGTCGTGTTTGCCGCCCTATTGATCGTAATGCACTGAACATAGCATTTGGGAAGATTGAATACCATATGTAAAGTTCTTGGTAATTTCTCCTTAATTTACCACCAAGGTGTATATTGCAGTTTTGCGATTGGTTTGGTAATCCCTCTGTTTAGATTTCCAGAGTAGTCACTTTCAATCCTTTTCGACTACCTAAAAGAAAAGCTCCATCTGAGCACTTGTCACTTCAGGCTCATTAAAAATTGAAGGCGACTAGAGTCACCTTTAGCTTTTTCTCGACTCTTAAAAATTTAAAAAGTGAAGTTTTGTTAAAGAATCATTAATTTTATTTAATTCAGAATAACATCCCTATTCCTTCATTGATCTTAGGTTGAGGTAATGGAATCCACCAATCAGGGAATTCCCCTTGGTGGGAATCCTAGTCCTTTCTCTTCTTGGGGAGATATTGGTGCTCCATATATGGCTACATTGTCCCTTGCAGGGATCACAACTGGCCTACCAGTATGGCTATTCTCAACCTCTGTTGTTCAAAACACCGTAATCCCTTAGCAATCAAATCAACAACCAAAAGATATTGAAGTTGTCCCTTCACCTTCTACTTCATTTGTTTCTCCCTCTCCTTCTTCCTCTTCGCTTAGTGAAATTAGTGATACTAAAAACCAAGTAACTAAGAAGAAGAAGAAAGGGAATGAGAAGAAGAAGAACAAGTCAGCCAACAAGGGGAAACCATGCATCATCCAGCCAAAATTCGCGCACGAAAACTTCGAAACCCAAATCTACATGCATAATTTGCGAAGGAAACCACTTTCATCGAGATTGTCCTTGCACTTTGTGGATCTTGATAGAATGGTCTCCCCATTTGCACAATTTGATGTCATCAATCTCTGTCGATCATGTTGACATCAGACAATCAACTAGTGAAAATGAAGTCAATGGACAAAAAGGAAAGTTCAGATTTCCATGTAGGTTCTGTGAAGGAAATCATGCCCTTCACCGTTGTCCTTTTCTAGATGAAGAAAAAAGTGTCTTGGATAACCATCTTGCTTCACTGCATCAACTTCCACTTGGATACAAGAAACTCTTTCCAGGTCCATCGCTAGTTGAAAATCTAATTGAAATAACTCAATTGCTGGTCAAAACGCCTATCGTTGAAAGTAAACCTTCTGAGTCCATACTGGAACAAAGTCAAAAGGTCAAGATGGCAGTCGACCTAGTCTTGCCTTCAGAAGGTCTACCTTCAAATGATACAATTTCCAAAGAGAATGAGAATGACACTATTCAAATTCTTTTTGTTAATATAAAGTTTTATGAACATGGGGGCAATCTACCGTTCCTTTACAATAGGAGGAAAGTTCCCTAGTTCAGGAGGTTTATCAAGCCATTTATTCGGTACCTCCTCCGAGTAGTCTTGTCGTTTCCTTCGATTGGAATCAACTAGCGAGACGCTACCTTCCATTTAACATACCATTCCAGATCATAGTACAAGTGTACAAAATGATCGTGTCTGGCACTATCATAGATGAAGGGGCTTCAGTGAGTATCATTTCCTCAACTGCTTGGAAAGAGCTTGGTTTGCCATCGATTTTGCTTGAGAATCAAAATTTTTCAAGCTTCAACAAAGGAACCAGTTGACGATTAGGGATCCTTCAAAAGTTACCGATAACATTGAAAAGGAAAACCGTTCACTTGAACGTGATGGTAGTCCAAGGGCTATTAGATTACAATCTACTCCTTGGGTGTGACTATGTTTATAGCATGGAAGCTATCATTTCCACACTCTTCTGAGTGTTATGTTTCCCGTATGAAGGCAAAATGGTACAACTTATTAACCAGCTTTCATTTCCCGCCTCAAACACAGGTCCAAGTCAAACATCATCCCTAAATGGTCTCTTCACGTCAAGAATGTCTCTTCAACCTTCATTTCATCCACATGATTACCACGAGTAGTTCAGTGAATGTAATGAAGTTCTAGGGGGCATGCACCCCGATCTACTTTGCCAGATGAACCCATCTAAAAAATAGGTTTCCTTATAGGTTATGTGATTAGAGGTGTCAACCCACACCATTCACGTTTTGTCTACGCTGCAGACAAATCCAAGGAAGTGTTTTGTCTAATCTATGGATGAAGCCATCCTACCATATGAATTTCCCTGTAGGTTAAGTGATTGTGAGTGCTGACCCACACCATTCACCTTTGTTTGCGATGCAAACAAAGCCAGGGAAATGTTTTGTCTACACTGTGAATGAAACAATCCTGCTTAACCACAGTGGTTTCCATATAGTTACTTCGAAATTCTACTTTTCTTCATACCTCAGGGCATGTAATCCTTTTTATGCAAGAAAAAGATGACCAATTAGGTTAGCTTTGTAGCAATTTAGCTTAGTTAGTTAGTTCAACTTCTTAGGTTAGGTGAATGGTCTGATCCACCATTCACCTTCGGTAGTGTCATACTGACAAAGAAAAGGTAGGATTTTGCCTTGGACGAGGACAAAACCATCCTATTTAACCTCAATAGTTCCTTAGCTTTTAGAGTAGTTAGCTCAATAGTTTGGTTGTTTCTAGCCTCCATGAAAAGGAAATGAGCAAGGTTTCACATGGTGCAAGCTCATTAAAAAATGAACCTACTAACAAGAGACATCTTTAAATGAATAGCATGAGCAATGTTTCCGTAAAGTTCAAGCTTGTTAGAGAATAAACCTAGCACTGAGCACAGGTTGGCATAAGGTTGAAGATCATTAAAAAATAAGCCCTCCTTTAGTAAGTGACCTTCGTGATTGCCTTGCTATCAGCCTTTTGAACCTTGGTTTTGTTCTTCCATCACCTCCATTCTTTTGGCCGATCATACCCTTCCACTTGATTGTTTACCCTTTTGAGGAACAACTGCGACAAGTGATTCTGTTAGCCACCCTCTTCACTACCATGTTTTTAGAAGTTCCAAACTTACCTAGAACTAGCTGCTACCTGAGAACATCACTTGTTCCTCAAAAACAAGTTTCTTTTAAGCTCTTTCTAGACTTGTTTAATATGAAAACATTGTCGAGATATTGATCTTCCTAGCTCATTAACGTAAAGAAAAGTGCCATCCCTCTTGTACATTTTAATCTTTTAGAACTTGAGGGATTACCAAATAAAAAGATCAAGCACTTGTCTTTTTTGGCTCACTAAAATGATTAAAAAATCATCCCCTTCATATTATTTTATACTTTTTCGAACTTAAGGGATTATGCTATGAAAAAGGATTGCTAGAGTTTCTTTTTCATCCCTTTTCAAACTCTCTAAACATGAAAAGGGCCGAGTTATCTTTGTCCTTAAACTTGTTAAAACATAGCGACAAACTTCTCCACCTAGACAAGAATCAGTTTCACTGTTGCTAGGCTCGCTAAAACATAGCAACACGTTTTGTTGAAGGGAAAATTATAGAACAAGAATATGTTATCCTCCTCAAGCTTGACAAAAATAAAGATGTATTGGCCAGCAATGACTAGAGAAAAAGGGAAGAAAACTTGAAGAAATTTATTGGTAGGAGGTCACTCTTGAACATGACACTTTCACTCCATCACCATGATTGAGTCAGGTTGGGTTATTTCATTCATCGGTCATATCACCACTGGTCCTCCGTACCATCCATATTTTGGGGTTAATGCTATGGATCCATTTCAGTGTCGTTGATATGTTCAAGAGAAGTCCTTTAGAGAATTTACCACCCAGCTAACACCTCAAATACTGCAATACCTTCAACTTCCATTTTTCACCTGCAGAAAATCATTTGCTTCGTTTCGTGTCGTAGATGTGGGATACACTAAGGCCCTCCTTCGATGGATCACTTCTTGTCAAAATTAGCTCATTGTCCAAGAAGTTGACTTATAAACACCCCTTTTAGTACTTTGTAGCTTGCATGCATCAATGGCAAGTTTCTCACTTCTGACGATAGGTTTAAATCAATGGCCTTCGCCCAAAATATTTTGTGTGTTGTTTGACATCGACTCATTTATTCACACCACATGAATTGTACTGTAGTACCTTTAGGTTCATTATCATTATTGGTGATTCCTCTTGCGCCTGCTAATAGCTTACATCATTGGCTCGTAATAAGGTGATGTCTTTCCATGTTCTACTTCAGAGCATATTTTCACATGGATCAACTTGTACATCAAGCGCAGATTGAACAAGTTTGAAGACCCCGAATCTAGTTTCATCCATCTGGGCTATGACATATTCAGAAAAATAAAGACATCAAATGTACATAGAAGCTACATAGATGATCATCCAAGCTAAGGGATGATGACTCTACATATAAAGAACAGTCTGCTACTGTAGACGATTATCTGTTCCATGTACATGAAAATCAATTTATAAAAGCTAAGTATGGGAATTCTGGCCCCAGCTAGATCATGAAAATAATACGATGATGATGTATTGTATTGTATCTTATTACAGGTCACCTTCCAGTTTGAATACCTCGGATCCTCATGATAAAGCATTTCACATGACATCAGAAGATTTATGACCTCATGCTTTAGTGGGAAGCTGATATAGACATATTTGGGCACTGCAACCCCAATCATATATGTTGATAAACCAAGGGCTCTTTAACCCCTAAAATTGTTATTTAATACCCTAAAGGATCATGGTCTACTGATTACATCATTTCCTGAAAGTTCCACCTGAAGAACTACTCAAAACTGGCCAAAACTGGACCATACTTACTGCTCCATGCTCAAGGTCTGATGCATACTAGCTGCTACACTAGCTAGCTGCAATGCATACTGAAAGAGCATTATGTGGGGTGTCATGAGTGAGAAGGGAAAAATGGCAGAGAGTTCGTTAAGTGGATGCTCATGGAATCTTCTAGAAACTTATCCTATGACACTAACACTTACCTCTCTGAATTTGCCCAGGGATGAGTAAGAGATCAAAGAAATATCCAAGTGGAACCAAGAACTATCAGTGGAATGACACTAATTGAAAACCCAGAGCTGAGTCACCCCCTTTCAAGACATATATATATGGATCCCTCATCTGAGAGATCTAGAGGCTGGAATTTTGTAATTTGTAAGGAAGTGTTGTTGGTTTCTCTTTGAGAATGAACATTGTATTGTTGAGTGATCTTGCTTTTCATGAGGTGAAGAGGGCATTCATGCTAGGAGGATGATGTTGGATTAGACAATTAGGTTGTAATCCTCTCTTCTACTATTAATAAAGGTATTTGAGTTTTCCTCCATATAATCATGTATTTGTGAATCTTCTTTATTTGTGAATGCAATTGTATGGTCAATGTATTTATGATTCTGCAATGTTTATGGTATTATAGATCTCTATGCTTTGATGGTATTTTTTTGCTTTGCCTCTACAGGTATTCTCTAAAGAGGGACAAGTAGGAGAGGAGTGGCAAGCTCTATCAAGGGAGAGAGGAAACAACCAAGGAGCCAAGTGAAAGATTTAAGTTGGTACTCTTTGCTTCTCTCTTATCTATCATACATAAAGGAAATCACAAGTTACTTTGATTGTTTGTTTCTAAGATAGATACTCGTCTTAGTGGGACTACCAGATCGAAAAGATACTAGTTTTCCTAGAAACAAGAGGAAGAGGATGAAGAAAAGGAAGATGTGCCAAAATTCCTTTTGAGGTATCTTAGGATGTTAGGGTGGTCACCAGGGCCATGAATGAGGCGCAATTAGATCATTAAGTTGCTCAAAGGATGAGAAACACTTTCAGTAGGGGGTAAGATGGGCCTCCAAATTAGACACAAATTAACGCCCATATGACCATCCTTCAGCACAGTAAACTCGCGTTTTGCATTAGATGTCATATTTATAGCTCTAGTGTGTTCATTAGAAAGGTTTAGAGAAACATGCATATTTATGCCTAATATTATTTATTTTTGTAGAATATTATGGGAATATTGGGAAGATTATGAATATTTGGAGGTTGAGATAATAAAGTGACTTTGTTCCTCTTATAGGATGTACCAATATTGGATAATAAATGAATAAGACATTATTAAATTATTGAAAAAAATCTAGAACTCTAGTGATTGAGAAAATATGGGAATGTGCTCCTTGTCATTTAATGTAGATGCTTAGTGTTGGGAACCAAATCCATTTTTTGAAGTATTTTGAAGAGGAAATTTGCCTATTTTCAAGGAGAATAATTCGTCATCACTTTTTATAAGTACCAATTCGAATTTTCCATTAGGGGCGTGTATTTCTTAGTCTTATTCTGGAGAATAATTGTTATCTAGGAGCTCCACTTTCATTTCTAGCAGAGATGTACTTGGACTGATTCAAATAATGAAGTTTGGTGCAATTTCTATGTATTAAATCTTGGTTTCCTTCATAGGAATATTAGTATCATTGGGCTTGTCCATCCCAAGAGCCTCATAGCCCTATTGTACAATTTATGTATTTCCTTTGAATGTCTTTTTCACTTCCATCTCTCAATTCTATATAATGTTCATGCCTCTTTTTTTGTAGGCTACATTGGTGAAATAATTGAAGTGAGTTATTTTAAAAGTTATTTATAGTCTCAAGCATGATTCATCTTTGATGCATCTTTTAAAATTCATATTCTTCATTGAGTTACTTAGATTAGTTTGCTAGTTCACTAATCTATAATTTCTGAAAGTCCCTTGTAGCAAAATAGTAGTAATTTTCTTCTATTTTTTAGTACATGTTAATGAGCATAATTTGAGTTTATTCTAATTGGATTGGGACATAAAAATGTTGAAGCTAACAAAAAAGTTTACCCCATATTTTTTTCACTTGATTATATCAAACATTTGATAGGTAAACTAGCTTACTGATTCTTGAATTTCCAGTTTTTAGATTAGTAATTTTCTGTTATTTTTTAGCACATGTTAATAGGGGTATTTTTGCGTGATTCCACTTGGAATAGAGTCCTAAGACATCCTAATTCATAAAAAACTATTCCTATCTCATTTTAAACTAAATTTACTGGGAATTTGGCAAGTTATCTCACTTTTGTAGCAGTCATGTCACTCCTATAGCACTCTCGTAGAAAACCCATAATAATTTATTTTCAAACTTTTCCTTGCATATATTCACTACAAAGTCATGGTAGAAGCATATTTATAGCCTATGACATCTCTAAGGCCACTTTGTTGATATTTAATATGGAAATTATTCATAGGTTGGGGTGAATCAGTAATTGAATTCTTTATGTTTTCTCCTTTTCTTCTTCTTATGCAATTAATGATTTATGTTTGTGCTCAATAGTGGTTTAGTCCTTTTGTAGATTTCAAAGAGAGCAGTTTCTAGATATGTTTATCAAGAATTCAAAGAATTCACATGAAATGCAAGAATCAACCACATAAATATTTCAAATATAAGTGGAAACCTTGAAGGGAGAAAACCACAAACTTTAGGCTGAAAGTGATGTGAAGGAAAGTTGCCACTCCTTATTACATCATATTTTTGTAGGCTCCAACCTACAAGAGGCTCCTACCTCAACAAAATGTTCAACTCCCACTCGATTTCTATAGGCTACAATCCACAGGAGCCTCCTGTATTAGAATTCTACAACATGTTATTTTCCAAGTTGCAACATAAAAAAAAACATCAATTTCTCAAGTCGTAAGTGTTGGTTACCTCATATCCAATCCTTCTATCAAGTTTTCTACTAAACTACTAATTCCCTCCAGTCTTATTCTCTTTTGCTACTGCTCATTCTTTCTCTGATGCAGACCACTTCCATTCATGAAAAAATAAATTCATTTTTATTCCACATTAACTATTTTATAAGCAATCCCTCTTCGTTGCTAGTATTCTTTGGAGGAATATGTAATGAACCATAGTCTCTTAGACTTCCAAAACTTCTCAAAATCTTGTCCTTTCATTTTTAGTTGAAGAAAATTGTTTGTAGTAAAAGATAGAGTTGAATTAATACCTCATTCAAAAATAATTACAAGAGAAAAAACACATTTGGATATCTACGTTTATATTCTAACAATTATATGTATTCCAACTCTTATCTCAATGTTTAGCTTTCACATTGATGAGCATATCCTTTTCACTTCACATTGCTTTCAATATTTTATATTCATCGTTCAACATTTATGTACACTTTGCATTCAACATAAATTATCATCATTGATCTTAGTGACATCAATAAAATTTATCATCATTAATAAAACAACTTAACATGACATCAATGGCAATATTTCCAACAATCTCTCGCATTGGCATTGATGGAAACTCATCCATCCTCCTCATTTTGTCTTGAAATATATTTGTCCTTGTTGGCCATAACCTCTACTTATTTGTCAAAGTTTCCCATAACGTCTACTAACCAACCTCCCCCTTTGACATCAATGTCAAGGGTTTATAGATATCTTGTAGTGTATAAAATCATTCTTAGTGTAGGTTTCATCATTTGATTAATGATTATAACCTGCAATTTCTTGTTTTGCATAAAAAAAAATTCAGACTATCATTGAATTAATGCCACTCCAAATTTCTCATTAGGGCTCCTCTAGTTTCAAAATTATTCCAAAAAGAATGTTGCTCCATATGGTATATAAATGTTTCTTCAAAGATGCTCAATACCATCACTGCAACACATTGTTGTGAGAACATTGTGAAAGAATACTGTTAAGAGAACACTTTATATAAAAAAATATGTTATGCATGAGAAAATGTATTATATTGAGAATTGTTTTGAAAAAAAAAATTGCAACATATTTAATATCCACTCCATTTCATGATGCCTCTTCAATTTTTAGTTAGTAAATCTGTCGAGCTGAGCTAAGGTGTTTTTTTTTCCTTTTTGCAGAAGTCTTTGTATCAAAGCACACTTCCTCAACCAAATAATGAGCCAAGAGTATGCCAGAAGCTAAGACCAATCCAATTCTATTCAAACTTGGAGTCCCTGTGTGAGATTTGTAATGTTTCCCAACCTACTTCAATATTATCGATTATGATGCAAGAATGTCACACTACCAATCTAATGCCTCAAACATGCCAGGACACTTGTAAGATAGATTATTTTCAATTACATAGGATTCAATAATTTTTTTTTTTTACTTTTATTCAAAAGGCAAACCGTACCTTGATCCAAACCATATTAGTATGTGAATAACTACCCCATCTAGACAATTTGTGAAACTATGAGTTGAACACCATAGCAATAATGATTGCATGTAGAGGTCATCTGCAAATTGGGGCAATAAGTTTATATTCTATTTCATGTAGAGGTTTTATTTTTTCTTTGCATCAGATATATATCGTTGATGATATAGTATACAAACATGGTTTTGGGGATTATATGATAATGCAAACACTACAACATACATTAAAGGTGAATACGTACTTGAATACGATAATAACATTTCCAAATACGGCAAATAGATCTCTAGCCAGCATGTCTCGTCAACACCATGATTCATGGGATTTTATATCTCATTCATTAGAGGGGACTACATATGAATAGGCAATGTATTCAAATTGTGTAGGAGACTGTGTATTTGATGAGACTGCGTAGGTGATACCATTAGGAGACTGCGTAATCACATTAGGAGACTTCGTAATACACATTCTCTCTATTAATTCAGATATAATACCATTTCTCTCCATTGCTCTCTGTTAGGCGATATATTCAAATCATATAATACCATTGCTTGGTGTCCATTTTCTTTTGACTGTGTTACCATTGCTTGGAGTCCATTTGTTGTTCGAGTCCATTTTCTTGGAATCTATTTGTGTTACCATTGTTGGAGTCCATTTCCTTTTGACTGCGTTAACATTTCTTGGATTCGAGTGCTGCTCATTTTCTTTCGTCTTTGTTATCTTCTATTATTCAAAAAATTATATGGTGAGATCTACATATGCATGTGGCATATATTCTATTAGTTCAACCACTCTTGTAGTCCATTATTCATATAGACATTGACCTTAACTATGTTGATCCTCTAAGTGGAAATCTAAATCAAATTTTCTCTATAAATAGACCAAGATTAGCATAATATATTGAGCTACAATATAATATGTTAAGTTACCAAATTATTTGAGCTTGGGCGATCCAGTGAGAGTTGTAGCAAAATTGAGTGCCTAGGGTTCAAAACACTAATTTCAATCCTTGACCTGATTTAGTGTAAAAATATTTCACCTATTAAGTGACTTGCATTAAAACTCGATTATGGTTTAGTAATGAATTAATATTATAAGCATTAATTGTCCTGAAATTAATACCCCATCAAGATTTAGCTGCCAACATTGTGTGTCACTAACTTATCCAATAAAACGGCTTCAAATTATTCTCATGATCATAAGCTTTTTGTCCCTCTTCATTACTCCTTCTTGCTGCCATAATCTCCCCCTTTGATCGTGATAGATTTCATATACTTTGCAGTCTTGTAGGATATGCTTCTGAAGGGACACTAGTGAAGAGAGTCTGTAGGTACTATCCCTAGCTTGTTTCTCAGATATTCAAATGGTTCTTTAACAGGGGTTTTGTAAATATGTATTTTATTTGTTCCCTTGTGGGTATGTACTCCATCTTCACTTTTTGCTCACCCACTTATTCTTTGAGAAAGTGGTACTTTATAGGGATATGTTTATTCTTTGAATGGAGAATAAGATTTTTTGAAATTATTATTGCACTTGTATTGTTGCACATGATAGATATAGGTTCACTAAAATTTACCTTCATGCCTTGAAGTCTTTCTTTCATCCAGAATACTCGAGTGCAACATGTTGTAGCTGGTATGTTCTTGGCTTTTGTGGTATATAAAGACACTGATGTTTGTTTTTTTAAGCCATGCCAACAATGATTCTCATAGATAGAATGCACCGTCACTTGTACTTTTTCTATCATCCACACATCTCACCCAATATCCATCTGTGTATGATTTGAAAGTAAAATCCTTACCTTTCGAATACCATAGACCATAGCCTGTAGTCCCCTTCAAGTACCTGAATATTCTTTTCGTTGCTAACAAATGACTTTGCCTAGGTTCTGATTAATACCTTGCTACGAATCTAACTTCCAACATTATATGTTGTTGAGAAGACATTCAATATAACAAACTTCCTATAATAGATCTATATTTTTTTTTATCCACATTAGGTAATTCATCATCTTTACATAGCTTATCATGTAGTCACGGGGGTTGAGACAGGTTTACAATCTTCCATTTGAAATATTTTCAACAATATCTTAGATATTTCTCTTAAGAAATGAATATGCCTCGAGGGTTCTGTAGGATCTAGAGCCCTAGGTAGAAGGTAAGTTCTCCCATCATAGACATTTCGAATTTGGTATTCATCTCTTCATAGAACCATTATATTAGATGACGCTTATTATTGTTGATGATAATATCATCCATGTCCACGACTGTAATCAGTAACTCATCTTTATCAAACTTAATCTATAGAATACTATCATCTGCTCCTCTCTTGAACCCCTATTTTTGAAGGTACTTGTCTAGTCTAGAGTACCATGCCCGAGGTTGTTCCATATAGAATTCTTTCTCAAGATCGTCATTTAGGAAAGAAGATTTCACGTCCATTTGATACACGTTGAAATCATTGTACCATGCAATGGCCAAAAACATCCCACTTCCCTCCAATCTCGGAACTGTTGAAAATGTTTCTTCATATTCAAGTCCTTCTATTTTTGAGTACCCCTTACACACAAGTCTGGTTTTGTTTCTAACAACATGACCTTGTTCGTTCATCTTATTTTTCAATACTCATTTTCTGGAAATGATATTCTTTCTGACAGGGGTTGGTGTTAGTTCCCAAGTCTCGTTTTTCTCAATTTGGTTTAATTATTCATTCATAGCATCTATCCAACTCCTGTCTTTACTTTCCTCCTCAAAGTTATTTGGCTCTATCTATGACAACATGACTATATGAATTTGCTTATATTTTCTGCTAATTGCCTCCTTGTTTGTACTCCTTCACTTTTATCTCCAATAACTTGGTTTTCAGGATGAGTTATTTGAGTGTATCTTCAAGTTCCTTTTGGATGAGTCTCAACATCGTCTAATTCTTCATCTTGTACTTCATTCTTCTTACTAATATGATGATGGTGATCTAGAGGATTGATAAAACATTTGTTCTTGTTCTTATTGGGTAACTCTTCATCAACCTTTACATCTATGAATTCCACAATCTTATTTAGTCTTTTATTATAGCACCTATATCCCTTACATTTTGACTAATAACCCAAAAATATCCCTTCATCAAATATAGCATGAAACTTTCCCATATTTTTATCATTATTCTTGATATAATATTTACTTCTGAATACTTTAAAATGTTTGATTGTTGTTGGCTTCCCAAATCAAAGTTCATAAGGTATCTTATCACAACTTTTTATAAGATGTGCCTTATTCAGAATGTGTATTGTTGTATGTGCTACTTCCATCCAATAGGTCTGAGAAATGCTTCTTTCTTACATCATAACTCTAGCTATTTTATGAAAATACATGTTTTGTCTCTCCCTGACTCCATTCTGCTGCGGTGTGTCTGCAATAGTATATTGTTGTTTTATCCTAAATTTATCACATAGGTCCAAACTCATCTAATGTAAATTAACCTCCTGTGTTTGAACTTAGGCACTTTATCTTGCTCCCTGTTTTATTTTCTACCAACAACTTAAATGTTTTAAATTTCTCAAATGCTTCCAAATTATTTCCGAGAAATGCCACCCATGTTAATCTTGAATCATCATCAATTAGCAGCATGAAATATTGTTCTCCTCCTAATGCTTCTATTATGGAAGAACTGCAAAGATCCATGTGAACTAACAACAAAGGCTTATTGCTTGATAGTTTATCTTTGACTTTAACTAATGTTTGTGTTTGTTTTCCCATTCTACATGACTTGTAGATAGAGTTTTGAGGCCTTTTTGTTGTTGGTAGATCTTTCATTGCTTTTGTCTTGTTGAGTTTGATGATCTGATCAAAGTTGAGATTCCCCAATATCCTATGCCATAGTGAGCATTCATCTTGTTTGCTGATGTAGCATTCCTCATTCTCTTCTTTCAATATATATACATTATTCTTAGTTTGAAATCCTTTAGCCATAAACCTTTCTTGAAGATGTTGATCCGATTTCATACTCTTGAGCTTTAAAAAGAACATCACATCCTTTGTCGCACATCTGACTTACACTAAACAAGTTATGTTTTAGACCATCTACAAATATTACATCTTGAGCCTTTCCTTTTCCATTATTCATACTTACTATGCTCTTTCCTCTAATTATTTCTGCTTCATCATTTTTTTTTGTGTAAATTGTGCTACTTCTAATATTATACAAAAAGAGTTACAAAAAGATTACATCCGCCATGCTAAGATGGCTGCCGCTGAATAGCTTGAGCTTACTGTGACTAAACATGAACCTGAGAAACTGTGGAACGATGAGACTGTCCACTGACTCCAGACCCAAACCCATACAACACTAGTTACATGCCAAAAAGCTTCCAATCCCTGCCGAGGCGAGGGGGAATTTTTACAAACATGGAGATTCCATACATACTGTTGGTTACCTATACCAATAGGTTTCATATTTCATGATTGGCAAAATTCAAGTGCCAAATATGCTCCACTTTGCTGCTACAAAGGTTCCATATTTGCAAAATGCCTTTTAGGGCAAGATGTTGACTCAAGAAGAGCTAGTTGAAAGAGCTAGAAGGCATTTGTTAAAGATGGCTAACTTCGAATGTCCTTCTCAGGTACTTGCTCTCCCAAAGCCTCAAACAGCAGCAGTTGCTTCATCTTCTGCAACATAGCAGGAGGCAGTAAAAAGCACAGACCAAGGGCAGAGCAAAGGCAAGGAAAAGATCATGGAAGAACCACAGGGCCAACAGGATCACCAACAGCAGCCCCAACAGGAACAGCAACCAGCAGACCAACAGGGTCAGGAAAAGCAAAAAGGAGAGGCCCAGATGGCTACCCAAGAACAAACAGCACCAGTGGCACCTCCAAGGCAAGACTCCAGGGTTGATTCATCTGTTCTCCAGACCCCTCAAAGGGAGGACATTAGCAGAAAGAGAGAAAGGGAGACTCCCATCACTGAAACAATAGAGAAGAGGCAAAGATTAAATCCCTTCTCAGAGGAGGAAATGCCAAGCATGGAGGCTTCTGCCAGCTCCTTGCAACAGGAGCAAGACAGGACAGCATTGGGAGAAGTGAGCTCCTTAGGACAGCAGCAGGGAATAGGTGCAAGCATAAAACAACAGTTCAAAGATGCCAAAAGAAGGAGTGAGCCAATAAAGATTCGGCTCTACAATCCCCTGTTAAACATGGCACCTGCAAACCAACAGAGTCTCATGTCTGCATTTGATGTGCAGGAAGGAAAGATGACAATGAGCCACTTCACTCCAATAGTGCAGCAACCACAAACAGCTGCAGACTACATCAGGACCAATCTGGAGGTCCTGTCAAAAGACATCCACCCGATGGATCAAATTGAGCTCCACAAACAGACGGGTGAGATGGTCTATGCGACCTTGGCAGATAAGACCTTAGCCAACTACAGGCTGCAGAATAGCCTGAACAATACTGCAGCACAACTTGAGTTGGAGAAGGCTTCCTCTCAAGCTAAGGATAACAGGATTAAAGCCTTAGAGGAAATAATAATAGAGTTTGGGCATGACCCCAATGATGTCAAGGCTGTACAACAAGTCCTCAAGCTGAGGGATGCTGATATGGCAGCAATAAAGAAGAAACTAAAAATCCCACCAACTCTCCACCCACTAACGGATGAGGTTTCCCAGCAAAGGCAAGAAAAGGATGCAGCTTCCTTACTAATGACATTATACAAGGAGTTCATCCAAACACAAGAAAAGCTGCAGGAATCAGAAGCCACATTAGAAGCAGCATTACAGCAGAAGGAGGCAGGGAAATCCTCACAGCCACCTCCAGGAACAATAAATCTTGAGGAAACCCCTTAAGACACTGCCCCTCCCAGCCAACAAGTGCAGCAAGAAGCTCCAACCACCACAGCACCAACCACCTCGGCACCAACAACAGAGCAGGCTGAAAGCCTGGACATGCAGAAGCTGAGGAAAGAAATATAGGTACTGGAGTCCCAGATGTATGAGCTAAGCCAAGCCCAGGACAACCTAGCAAAAATAAATGAGAAATATGACAAATCAAAGCAAAATGTGGCTGAGAGGGAAAGGGAGGTAAAGGCCCTGAAAAAGAGGATTGGTGAACTAGAAAAGGAGCTCACATTGGATAAAGTCACAACAGAGCTCAAAAAGGTCATCTGGACCACCATTGGCCAATCAATAACAAACCAATGGGAATATATTGAGGCCATATATGAGCAAGTGGCACTCATAGGCAGAGCACGAAAAGAAATGCAGAGGGCAAGGGCATCTCTAGGCAACATGCCTGAGATTGCCCCAAAATGATAGAAGTGCTGAACCACAGAACAAGTTCCCAGCTGGTAAGAATGGGGATTGGAAACAGGACAAAGACTATCTCCCTAATCAAAAGAGTCCTGACAATGAGAACCTGATTCAGACCTGAACAGAAGAATCCAGGATATGCAAGCTGATATCAACAAATTTCAGAACAGGTTTATGGCCTTGCAGGACAGGGGGCTCCCCAGCCTATTGGATCCTTCAGGAAAATTACTCTCCCATGAGAAATATGTCAAGAGAGTAAGCAATTTTGCAGCAACACAGATTGCAAAGGCACCTAGTACATCTTCAGAAGCAGGCCCAGTAACAGGGCAAATTCTTTTTGATAGAGTAGATAATTTATTTTTTATTAGAAATGAAATTGCACATTTATTTGATGAACCCCCTCACTTTTATAAGTATACAGAGGCTGATGAGACCATGGGGTCCATTTTGAAACATCAGTTGCCTTCATCAGATACATGGGAGGAATTGATAAGATTACTGTTGAACCAAAGTCAGTGATCGCGATTTTTTCTTCAGCAAACAGTTTGAATCTCATACACAGCAGGACAAAGACACATCAGCAGGTATGAAGACAGAGGCTGAGCCAACTCAGCACAGGTACTCAGCCACAACAACAGCATCAGCAGTCACAGGTAACAGGGCCGAGAAGACACAGGAAGTTACAGCTGCACAGACACGTCATTCAGCAGTTATGTTAAAGCCACTCAACCGACTCCGTGAGCCTCAAAGGTTAAAATTGCTCTGACAGCAGTTAAGAGCCTTTATAACTCATTTAAGATTGTAATAACTTCTCATCTGCAAGCCCTGTACGAGTGAAAGAAGATATTTTCCCTCTCAGATTACTCAATACTTGAGATATTTTGTAATAGACTTCTATATATTTCCCCTCGCATTTTTTAGCAGGGGTTGGACTCCAGATGTAAGAGATCTCTTGATATCTATTATGTGACTCTTCTATTGTAAATCTTCAGACAACTAATACAAAGGATGATGGGATTTCCCAAAGCATTGTGTCTCTTAATGTCTTGCTGGTGTATGGCTGAAAGTTGCAGGATTCCTGTGTATTCCATGGCTCAATAATTTTTCTTGTTACTCTCTGTTATATATATGTTTGTTATACTTTCATATATCTTTCATGTTTTCCATGTACTCAATATCTAAATAGCAATGAAAAAGAATAGTCTCAGGACTTAATCATTGATTACCTGGAGCTCAATCTAAGCTATTTCAAATGTTTTCTTCAATTATGGTAACGAAAGAGTAATTCTTAAATGCTACCTTTCACACTATATCATCACAGTAATCTATTGTTTCAGGAATTCAAGTAATTGCTCCTAAGTAATAGACCTCTTCCCCACTTCCCAGCTCAGTGAAGAATTCTTAAATGCTCTTTGCTAGTTGTTTCTCATTTCACCCTCACAATTTACAGTTTGTTTTATGAAATACATACAGGCCTTGTAATTCCAGCTGCACTTAAGCCAGGATCTCAAGGAAACAATAGCTACAGACCCCATTTCCCAATGGATTAGTTTCACCTGCAGAGAACACTCTAAAAACTATCATAAGCATCCTCCCAACCAAACATAAAAAAAAAAAAAAAACAATCAAACATTTACTTCATAACTAGCCTAAAACTCCATTAAAAATCAGTGACAAACCTTACAGAGAGAGCCCTCTCTGATTACAGTTGGGCTAGAAGCTGTAGTCCAAAGATTGGTTAGTAGTTACCCCGGCCGTATTCCCTTGGGAGTCATAGGGAACAACCTAGGTGTTAACATAAATGGCGACTCCACTGGGGAGCTTCAGGATCTAGGGGTGACTGTATATCTACCAGGGATTGCACTCAAAATCTGAACATCAGTCAAGAAACCTTCAAAACTGCTCCCATATAAACATATGCAGCCTTAAGGTAGAGCTGACTTAGATATCCTTTATACCCAATACAGATACACAAAATCTTTTCAACCTCCTGTCCAGTCCTTGCTATACAAATCTTTCAAAAACTCAAAAAGGACTAGCTTAGAAGCTGGCTCCCAAGAAGAATCTTCGGTACACTAGGGCTAATCCTGATCCCAACCCTCCTACTGTCTTCAAAAATCCCAATAAAATCCCCGAACTAATTAGGAATCAGCAAAAACAAGATAACCTTGCTGACCTTAGTCCAGAGACAGTTCACCCTAACGCCATCTCCACTCCAATCAAAGTCCTATTTCGTTCTACCCCTAATTCCCCTAGCTCTCCATCAACATCTCAAAGCCCCCCACCCACATCTTCTTCCCCTATACACACTCCCTTGACCAACACTCTAAATCCCTCTATACTTGTTACCCCTGTGGTACCCACTGTTCCTTTTGCCCCAGTTGCCTTTATCAACCCCCAAAATCTTGTGAATATGGCTATGAGGTATGCACCTCTGCAACTACCTACCAATCCTGTGGCCTTACTTCAAGATTACCAGGCCAAAATCTCATATTTTGACTCCACTGGCCCCTATTCAGCCATTCAGCATGCTAAGAGAATGCAAGATCATTTTGAAAATTATGAGATAGATGATGATACTATGAGGATGAGAATATTTGTCCAAAGCTTAACAGGGGATGTGAGAACCTGGTTCAGATCACTTCCTGCAAACACCATCAACACCCCTGATGAGCTTTACCAATCCTTCACAAATAGATGGGAGATAAAAGAAGAACCCTCTACATATACTTGGTGAATAAATGATATGCATTAAAAGAGGTCCTCAAGAGACACGTTTTGGAATCTCGTGCTAGGTTTAACAATGTTATAATAATGTTAATACCTCAACAACCCTAAAGCACTCCCTGACTTGGCTTATACAAATTCCAGATGGATTGAAACGCAGAATCATGGCTTACCAATAGTAAGAAAGAGCCCTAATACCCTTGAAGAGGCTCAGAAGGTTGCCATACAGTTGAGGCAAATTGATTGCTAGAGGAATAGGGCTAAGATCTGAAAAGAGAGTTTGTATATATATCTCCCAGCCTTTGACCAAAATTAGATGCAATAATTCGTAATGCAAGAGGTTTGGGTGACAGGTAGAAGTCGTGGAAAGAAGTCTCATGGAGGCACCACCAAAAATATTTAACAAAGAATCCAAACTTTAAGTGAACTATATATATATAGCCAACAAATGGACCCAGAAAAAGACCTTCCATTTCAAGAAAACTATCTGAAACATCCACATCAGAAGAACAAGTGGATGACACCCATATCCACCTAATGGGTCTTGATGATGAGCACCAAGTCTTCCTAAGTCAAGAGGATCATGAAGAAGAAGACAGCAAACAATTTCAAACAAAGTCAGGAGAATCATTTGACTTCAAACAAGGCTATGACACAGCTGTCTATGAGGTCCACAAACAATACAAACTACGAAGCAAGACTGTAAACATTACACAGCCTGAGAAAACCAAGGATAGACTACAGCCCAAGAATGCCATAGTAACAAAACCAATGAATGCTACTGATTCACTCACTAAGGAAGTAACTATTGAAGAAATTACTGAACAAACACCAAATCCACCAGCTACATCATCTGTACATTCCAAACCAAGCAAAAGGCCTCAAGAGGTGATTGAGAAACATAAGCCCCAAAATCAAGAGGAAACCTTACCAAATAAAGAAAGGGGGCCTGCCCATAGCACCAAAGTCCAAACTGAAAAACCCTTTGACTTGGAAGCTGAAATTGGAAAACTAAAAATAGCCATCCCTCTGGCAGAGTTAGCCAAAAATGACATCTATAAACAGCAGATTGAGAAGTCCCTCCAACTCAGTCAAAACAAAGACAATGTCAATGCGTTGGATGACACCCCTGAATTACTGTTTGGCCCAGAGGTTGATGGAAAAATAGCAGGCTCAGGGATCCTACCTTTTTATGTCAGCTTGCATGTACATGACAAGATATTACACAATGCAATGTTTGACTCAGGTGCATCTCATAACTTAATG